>VMDO01036336.1:0-15249 GCA_007922755.1 Pedetes capensis
AGGCTTTCTTTAATAATTCTATGTGAAGCATGTATGTGCATCTTTTGTCTATTAATTAGGCTTAACTGAAATTATCAAGCACATTATATTCTACTGTAAGTTAGATAGTGGGTTAGTCATTTGAAAAATAAAGACAGTTAATATTAGTTCTACTCCCAAGTAGTTCATTTTTCTAAAGAGGGATATCAGTAAAACAAACATACACAAAAATGATAGTGCCTCTTCCCATTCCCATAATGTATAAAAGTATTATAGCAAGCAACATAAAATCGAATAAACTTAAGGAAATTTTTTGATGTAATATTATAGGGTATAAATATCACAAAAATTTGGCTTATAGTATATATTTCAAAAATCAATATTAGTCCATTAATTGCTATTAAAATTTTCTGATTGCCTTCAAAGGATGTTTGTCATTTGGTTCTTCTTTGCATTGCATTTTTAAAATTCTCTATCCCATTGCTTAAACCCATATTTAAACAACTCTTCATTGCCTGCTAAAGAAGTTCTTACTGTCTCCCTCAGTTATATAAATACACAATTTAATTTTTACTCATGACAATTTTTGTCAGACCTTCCAGGTGAAATAGTATAAATCACTTTTAACTTCAATCTTTTAGTGTATCTTTCATAAATTTTAGCCCAGTTCTTTCCTGGGAATGCTACAAGTAAATTCAAAAGGATTCATTTTTGTCTCAACTGACTTTTATCTTTATTTCTGAGCTAAATGTATCATCTCACCTTTATGTCTTTTAATGTTCCTAAATTCTAGCTGTTCTATTGTTTTTATTATCTTAACTGGAGTTATTAGACACAAAGTTATATATGATCTCAGGGTTCCCCAGCAATGACATCTTAAAAGCAATATTAGAGACGATTATTTGAAATGTTAAAAACTATGAATGAGATATTATCATGGAAGGATATAATAAGATCGAAAATCTTGACACAGTAGAGAACTGCAAGAAGATGGCCTTTTTGCATGCATGAATTTAACATTTTTATAATTATCTGAACAAAAGAGACAAACATTTTAGACTACTTTCAGGCATTAATTTTTCTTATGTTATTGAATGAATCTAACTGATAGACCCTACAAAGTATGTCAATATTGCTCTCAGTTGACACCTCTTTTCACTTAATAACTACAATTTATTTGTGTGACATATTTCTGCTTCCAATTAAAATCAGGTATCAAGGACCAGATTTATTTTCCTGAATAAAAGGATAATAATGGTCAACCCAGGTGAAACTATGGTCTCCAGTGTATGGTCTTCAGGGAATGAAGGTCAACAATTCTCAAGAGATGAGAAACAAGTAACATGAGCCTCATGATTGCAGAGTTCAGTTTTGACAAGGTAAAAATTGCATGAACGTTAAACAAGTGAAGAAGCTTTTATTAAAGTTTATTGCAACAGAGAAGAGAGGCTGAACTCAACTTTGCTTAACAAACAGAGCAAAGCAAAACAAATTAAAAAAACTGGAGGAGATTTTTTAGCACTGCAATGATCTAGTAGAATAACACTAAAAGAGGAATTAAGGATGAAATTGATCAATGGCATATTATTTTTACCTTATTTAGAGTTATTAGAGTTAACAGGAGAAAGGCCTGAATTTTCTAACGTTTATCTCTGTGGTTATACCCACTCTGCTTATTACTTGGTGCTCCAGGTCTTTAGGCATTTGCTCTCCCATAGAGTGTGGGAGACTAGAGTGCTAACTCCTTTGATATTCACATTTCAAAAAGCTGGTTCAGAGGCCCTTGAGTAAGATTCCCTGAATCCTAAAACTGTCAAGAAGTCTTTATGGAGATGGATATACACTTCAAAGGAGCAAAGAAGGAGTTTTCAGTTACAAGTTTTCTAAAGTAAGTAAGTGCTCTCAGAAAAAGGAGGTCAGGGCTATGTTCAGAAAGAAACCTGCCTAAAGTTTCCTCAAGCTAAAGGGAATTTTTAAAGCCATCTTGGTCACTCTCTCAAGAAGTTCCTTGTCAGTGAACAGAGATGGAGAACCCAGGATTATATTGATCATGTGGGACTTTTAAATCCCCATACTACGGGAAAGTAGCAATGGCTAAGAATTCACTTTATTACATTACCTTTGTTGTTGTTAAGTGCTGTCAAGTTGGATCCTACTAATAGCCACTCTAACTACAACAGAACAAAACACTACTCAACACTTTGGCATGCACATGATTTTTTTTTTTTAAGTTTGAGCCCATTGTTACAGCTACTATGTTTCTTCTCATTTTGAGGCTTGTCACATCAGTACAATGAGGTCCAAGGGGCTTTCCTCCATTCCCATTATTAAGGTCAACTCTACTTTGAAGAGGCAACTCTTCCTCAGTTGTTTCTTGAATGCCCTCTGGCCTGGGGGATTCATTCTCCAACACTATATTTGACAGTGCTTCTCTACTATTCATAGGGTTTTCAATGGTTAATCATTTCCGGAGTGGGCTGCCAGGCCCTTCTTGTTAGTCTGTAAACTCAGTTGAAACCTGTCCAAAATGGATAACCCTGCAAGTATTTGAAATAGTGGTGGCATAGTTTTCATCATCAGAGCAACATGCAAGCTAATAGCACAGCAAGTTTAGAGACACACCGGGGACATTATCTTTGAAAACAGCTAAATGGAAGGGAACACACTTATTCATGACATAGACCTTCAATCCTTCATCTAGTCTCTCTTTTAGATTGACTCTGTAATACCTCAGGCTTCTCCTCCCACTCTTTACTTTTTTCCAGAAATACTTTTCTACAGAAATGAAATTTCTCTCTGTTGCAACAGCCTGAATAAAAGAAATGAAATTTCTCTCTGTTGCAACAGCCTGAATAAAATTAACTTCTGAATTTTCCAACTCATTTTTGTTTCACAGTTTTTATACCATGACTCATCATCAAACCTCATTTTCAAATCTCCCTTAACTCAAGCTCAGATAAAAACAATGATTTATTTGCCTTTGCTGACTAGGGCCCCAAGACCTGAAGAGGATTTTAATCCTTAGTCTTGTGCATCTGAATCTTGCCCATCTATAAATGTAGGAAGGATTTGATTTTTTGTTTGTTTGTTTTTAGATACTGGCTTGATTTTTGGTGCTAGTTTCTTCTGCTTTGTATTTTGCATATGTATGTATGTATGTATGTATGTATGTATGTATGTATGTATGTATTTCAGCCAATTTATTATAGCCCATTGGAAATTTGGTTTCATAGTTTAACAGTTTGGTGATCTTTATAAAGAGATTAATGCTTTATAAAGATCTTGGCCTATTGCTATATGACAGATAATCTTATTTATTTTTCTTTTGTATTTATCTGTTTTGAGATCAAATGAATTAAAAAGAACTTCTCACTGGGAAAAGGATAGGTCCTTAGTAGGGACCTGTGACGTCTCTGCATTCATATTTTCGTTTTAATAAAAAATATGCCTTTCCTGATTTGTCAGTTTTAATTATACTATACACATAGCTTTTTATTCTACTTGAATATATTCTCCCTAAATTCATGTAGGCCTGCATCTGATCTTTCCAGATCTCAGAAGCTAAGTAGGGTCAGGCCTGCTTAGTACTTGGATGGGAGACCACCTGGGAACACCAGGTACTGTACACTTGGGAGAAGGACCCGGCAACCCACTCTCAAAAATCAATCCACCACTGAAAACCCCAGGAATAGCAGAGAAGCACTGACAATAGTGTTTTGCTTTTTGTACATAGGGTCACTATGAGTCAGACACTGACTCAATGGCATCTAATAGCAACAACAAATTCATATAGGTTTATTGACTGAATAAATTAGGATGACTTCTTAATGTTTAATATTATAAAACATAATTTTAAAACCATGCTAAATTATTCTGACAAGTTATTTCAATAATTATTACATATCATAATGTCAGTTTGAAGATAACTTCAAAGAATGTAAGATAATGTACTCAGTTGGACTGATGCCAAGTTGTGTTAGTGGATATTCATTAGATGCCAAAACTAATTATAAGTAACAGAATGCTATAGCATTGGTTACTAATCCTGGTTTAAGCTTGTAGAGTATTGTCTTTTATTTTACATGCAACTGAGAAAAATTATCTTTGGGTTTTTATTTCTGTCATCTACAAGGCAGTATAAATTATGTGTATGGCTACAGAAAGATTTTATATGTATTTGTGAGTGCTGTAATTTTGCTGCAAAAATCTGCTGTACAATAAACAGTACAAAATTATAAATACCTCTTCTGCCTAGAGTTTCTTGTGAAATAAAAGTTATTTATGTTGTTTAAATAAGTAATTAACAAGTGGTTTACATTATCCTTTGAAAAAATCATTTCAGGGAAAAATAAGTGTGTGCCTATTTCTATTAATCAGGGAAAAAGTAGTACTTTTCTCTGAAAGGAGTATTTCCTAGTTTCTTTTTGGCCTTCATAGTACTTAGTACTGTTCATGTTTTTGAATGTATAAAAATATTGATATATCTATTATTGGAAAATGAAACAAAAATATTTTAAACACTTGCCTATTGATTAATTTTAAAATAGCCGTGGTAGATATATTGCAGTTAATGTCATCTTACTATGGTTCAATTAGATCTGACCTCATACACTCTCTGGTATTTGTCCTAAAGTAAAGCCAATCAGTTCCAAAATGAAACAAAATAATAAAAGATTAAATATAGAATTTAATATGGATATGAAATCAATTTATAAAATCTGAGTTTGAAATGCTATGAAATGTGTTGAAATCTCAATAAATCATGCTTAATTTTCATGTGATATTTTTTCATAGTTTACTGCTCTTTTCTCCCCTACAAAACAGAAAATACTGATGAATTTTATGAGAGACATTAAATCAAATAAAATGGTATTAATAGAAATAGTTTACAATTTATGCCAGGAGAGTTGCTAATGTCCTTGCTCTCTATGATGTCTTTATTCCTTGGAGTCTTCATGCTCCTTTACTTAATATCAGCCAACATCAGAATAGTATTATTAGATATCATCTCAGTTATTTTCTGAAATGTTAACTTTGCTGCACTCCTTTAGCTTAAATTTGGTAACTTTCAGGCTACTGGTAACAAAGTAATATTCATATCACTTAATTATGGAAATGTTCTAATGTACAGATGTTTAGGATTTATTCCAGGTCTACTGAAATCTTTACCTTTTTATAATCTTTACTGTTTTATAATCTAACTGTATGCTTAATTTATAGCTTAATTTATTTTTGACTAAAGTTTTATGCTATTAGTGAAATGTTTTTCTCTGTAAATACTACACTTATTAACCTTCAAAAAATAGATGCAATATTTATTGTCGAAAAACTGGTTAAATAATATTATAGACACTTTATCTGAAACTTTGGGAATTGATTTCACCATTTTCTTTTACATGTCATAAGAGAATCATGTTTCTTTTTCAGTTACATTATTCTGACAAAAGGAAGAAAATAGTAATTAATTGTATAGTAGTGAATGAATTGATGAAGTATAATTATGATTGCAGGACTATTATTTAGGCCTCAATGTTCTATTTTCTGAGAACATAAGGACTATCATTCACTTTCCTATTAATATATCTTTAACATAATTGAATAGATTCTACTTTTATAACTGAAGTAAAGCATTAGAAATGCCATCTTATTCTCCCTGCCCAAACTTTCTAGTTTGGAAACCCTTGGTGAGTACTCTTATCTTAATAGAAATATGATTGCTTGCATAGATTAAGTAGAATCTTTCTTTACTTTTACTAAGACATAATTGGATACTTTAGTAAATATGCTAATAGAGTAGATAACATTAGGCATAAAACTCAGTCAAAAGAAGACAGAACAAAAATGAAATGGAAAGGGAACAAAAATAGATAAAACAAAAGAAAAAATCGATGTGGTAGCATTTTATGATAACTTTTAATTACCATATCCATGTAAATAATCTAACCACTTCAAATGAATGATGGATTTTGTCAGTTTGGATGAAAAAGCAAAGCCTAAGTATACTCTGACAATCAGGAAAAAAAATTAAGTATAAGCTCACCTACATATTAAGATTAAAAGAATTGAGGATAGCAACTTCCAAATGTATAAAATGTAAGCCCTACCTCAAACCATACAAAGACTTGAATTGGATCATAAATCAAAATATATGATATGAAATTATAAAGTAATTAAAAGAAAGCATATGGATAAATATGTCTTTTTGTTAGGCAGTGATCTACTAGAGAGAATCTCAAAAGTAAGCACAATAAAACATTGAGCTGACAGTTCTATTGTTGTTGTTAGGTGCTGCTGAATTGGTGTCCAGCTCATAGCGATTCTATGTACAACAGGCTAAACATTATTGTTAGTGCTTCTCTGCTATTCATAGTTTTCAATGACTAATTGTTTTTTGGGAGAGGGTTGCTGGAAAAGTGCAAAGATAGATAAGTGGAACAGACTGAGATCTCAGAAATAATCTATATATGTATGAACAAATACCTTTGCTAAATGTAATTCAGTGGAGAAATTATATCTTTTAGAATACACAAGGCTAGAACAATTATGTGTCCATATTTCACAAAAAGGTAAAACTGAATCCATGCTCAGCTCTATGTTTTAAAAATAGAAATATGAAAATATATCTTGACCAAATGAATATCCCAAATTTATAAAAGATTAAAGAGAAAAATAAAAGAAGAAATCATTATGACTTCAAGATTGAAAAGGATTTCTTATGTAAACATCAAAAGCAGCATGTACAAAGGGAAAACTAGAAAAAGATGCTTCATTAAAACTTAAACTACTTTTCAAATAATATTATTTAGAAATGAAAAAGAAAGCCACATGGATAAAAATATTTGATAAATATGGATTTTCATGTCTGCAACCATAGTCCCCTGGCATCTGATCATGCCTGATCATGGAAGCTAAGCAGCGTCAACCTGCTTGGTCCTTGGTTGGGAGAATGCCTGGGAATACCAGGTGCTGCAGGCTAGGGAGAAGGACCTGGCAATACACTCCAGAAACAGTCTGCCTTTGAAAACCCTATGAATAGCAGAGAAGAGCCAGGTCTGGCACAGTGTTGGTACTGTTTCCTCTGTTGCACATAGGGTTGCTATTAGTTGGATGCAACTCGATGGCAACTAAAAACAACATAAATTTTCACAGATTTGTATAACCATTATCTAATTTATATAAATTTAGTAAGTTTCTAAAATTTAATAATAGGGAAACAACCCAAGAAGTAAATGTGTAAAAAAATTGAACATGTATTTCACTAGACTCTGTATGTTGTTGTTAGGTGCCATCAAGTCAGGTCCACCACATAGTGACCCCTGTAGGGTTTTCATTGGCTGATTATTTCCGGATTGCTTCAACAGTGGGCTGTCATGTCCTTCTCCCATTTTTGTCATGCTGGGGATTGAACCTGGGACTTCAGAGAGTGCAGAACAGCACTCTACCAATTGAGTTAAACCCCAGCCCCAACACTACATATAGAATGAGAAATAAACCCAGAAAATGTCACTATAATAAAAATGTAAATTAACCTACAATTAAGTATCACTAATACTAGAATCCCCCAGGTGTCTGTCAGCTTGTCATGCTGTGGGAGCTTGAGTGTTCCTGTGATGTTGAAAGCTATGCCACTGGTATTTCAAAGAAGAGCAGGGCCGCTCATTGTTTACAGGTTTCAGCTGAGCTTCCAGACTAAGATAGACTAGGGAGAAGGACCAGGCAGCCCATTCTCAAAGCAATTGTTGTTCTTGTTGGGTGCTATTGAGTAGTGTCCAACTCGTAGGAAACCTCGTAGGGTTTTCAATGGCTGATTGCCTGAAACAATTGGCCATTAAAACCCCTATAAATAGCAGAGAAGTACTTTCAGATATAGTGTTGAAGAATGAGTCCCCCAGGCTGAACGATATTCAAGAAACACCTGGGGAAGAGTTGCCTCTTCAAAGTAGAGTAGACTTTAATGACAGAAATGGAGTAAAGTACCTTTGAACTCCTTTTGCTGATGTGACACAACTCAAAATGAGAAGAAACAGTGACTGCAACATTGGGCTCAAACATAAAAGGATTGTGTGCATGGCAGAGTGTTGGGCTGTGTTTTTTTTTTTCTATTGTACATAGAGTCACTATGAGTCAGATCAAACCTGACTGTGCCAACAACAAACAACAATTAGAATGGCTGGAATTAACATGGGGATGATGTCAGTTACCATGACCTCTGCCCATAATCCCAATGAATAGGGAAGCAAAGGTAGAAGTGTCATGTGTTTTAGGCATGAAACAGCCTGCATAACTTTGCAAGATTCTATCTCAAAAAAAAAAAAAAAAAAAAAAAGAGAGATAGGTGTGTAGCACATTGTTAGAGCAGTTGCCAAGCATTTGTGAGGCTCTGGGTTCAACTTGCCAGTACTGAAAAAAAGCATATATCATACCAAATATTGTCAGGAATAGGGAGCAACTGTAACTCTTTTGTATCACTTGTCAGAATATAGAATTTAAGAATATTTTAGAAAATAGTTTTTCAGTTGCTTAAATACTAAGCATATCTGCTGGGTTTTAGCTCGTTTGGTAGAATGCTGCTGTGAACTCTCTGAGGCCTTGGGTTCAGTCTCTAGCACCAAAAAAATGAGAGAAGGACATGGCAGCCTGCTCCTGGAACACTCCAGAAACAATCAGCCATTGAAAACCCTATGAGGGTTGCTATGAGTGGGACACCACTTGACTGCTCCTAACAACAACCACCATACATAACAACAACAACCATACATCTAATTCTTTTTACTCTGAGATATTTATCCAGAAACACTGAACATTTAAGCCCATAAAAGAGATGCACAGGGCATTAATAATAGCATTATTTGTAACAGCCCAAACCTGGGAATAAGCTCAATGTCTATCAACTGATGAACAGGAAGTCAATTTGTGGTGTGTCCACATGATGAAATACTATTTAACAATAAAAAACAAGAAATGTACTACTGATACAAACAAGTGACATCAATTTCAAAAATTATTTTCCTGAGTGAAAAGAACCATATTCCTTTTCTTCTCCAAAATTGTTGTTGTTGTTAGGTGCTGTCGAGTCGGTATCCAACTCATAGCGACCCTCTGTACAACAGGGGAAACACTATTGTCAGTGCTTCTCTGCTGTGCATAGGGTTTTCTATGGCAGATTGATTTTTTTGGGGAGGGGGTTGCCAGGTCCTTCTCCCAAGCTTCTGGTGTTCCCAGGCGGTCTCCCATCCAGGTACTAACCAGGCCCAACCCTGCTTAGCTTCCGAGATCTGACGGGATTGGATGCCACAGGGCTACAGCTGCAGGCTCTCCAAAATTAGAGTAATCTTTTATTCCATTTATATAAAGTTCCAGAAAATAGGAATGTATAGTAAGAGATCAATTGTTACCTGAATGTATGAGGAGATTACAGTAAAGAACAGATGGGAAATGGAATAAAGATGGTGTTTAAAGGTGATGGGCATTTTCAAGATTTTGTTTGTGGTGAATATTTCACAAGTATAAAGATATGTTAAAACACATAAATTTTAACTTTTTAAACTTGATTCTGTGTCAATTTTGTCATTAAAAACACTGTTTTAAGGGCTGGGTGCTGAGGCAAACACCTGTAATCCTAGTGATTTTGGAGGCTAAGGCAGGAGGACCATGAGTTCAAAGCCACCAGTAGCCTATGCAACTGAGATACTGTCTCAAAATAGAAAATAAGGAAGAGCCTTGAAGGTATAGCTAAGTGGTGGAGCACTTGGAGATCAATTTCCCAATATAAAAAGAGAAATAGAAATAAAAATAAACTTTAAAGTTCTACCACAAAGTTTTATTTATCAATATTTACTATTTATACCATTCTCACTACTGTCAACAGTGTATAAGACATTTTGTGTGAGAAAATCTGAGTTATAATCACAAAATACTGGTGTGAGCTTATTGCTTATTTTGGTAGTTACTGTAAGTCATTTCCTTGTGTTATTACTTTTATTTTTAAGTGATTTGTAGTCTATCATTATGCCATTTGGATATACTTTTTGCGAAATATTTAAGTTCTTTTACCTTTGTGTTGTGTGAAATGTGTATTGTTTTAAAAATCCGTTAGCATTTTTACATATCGTTTTTTTGTGGTAGTGGGTGTTGAACCCAGGGCCTCAAGCTTGTATGTTTTGCAAGGGCTGAACTACTGCGCTGCACCCTCAGCCCTTTTTTTTTTTTTTTTTTACTTCTTGAGACAGGGTCTGGCTAAATTATTCAGACTGCCTCTGTTCTCCAACTTCCAATCCTCCTGCCTCTGCCTCCCATGTCTCTGGGATTACAAGTGTGCACCACCACCCCTGGCATTTTTTACATGTTGTTAACATGGGTATTTTGTTAGTTTGACTTGGGTATGTTGTTAGTTATATACATAGAAACTATCTTTTCTTAAGCTGTGCTATTGTTTCTTTTCTTTTTTTCTTTTCTTTTTTTCTTTTTAGTTATACTTGGGGGTTGAACACAGGGCCTTGCACATACTTTGCAAGTGTTCTACCACTAAACTGCATTTTTAAAATTTTTATCTTGAGACAGGGTCTCATTAAGTTATGCAGACTACCTCTGCCCTCAAAATTGTACTCCTCCTGCCTCTGCCTCCTGAGTGGCTGAGATTACAAGTGACAGCCACTGCACCTGGCTTACTTTTTATTTTTTTATTTACTCAGTATATTATTAAATGGAGTAATCATGTTGTGCAACAGATCTCAAGAACTTACTTATTCTTTCTGACTAACTGAAATTTTGTACTTTTAGACGTTGATGAATAAAAATTTATAATTTTAAGGCAAAGAAGTTCTTCAATATGGTTTTATGGTAATACTTTTTGTGTTTTATCTGAGATAATATTTGTGCTTTATTTGGTAAAGTGTGGCTCTGAGCTCTCTGAAGCCCTGGATTCTATTCCTAGCACTGCAAAAATGGGAAAAGGACCTGCTAGCCCACTGAAGCAATCAGCCATTGAAAACTCTATGAATAGCAGAGAAGTACTGACATTGTGCTAGGTATGGCACAGTGTCAGGGAGTGTTTTGTTCTGTTGCAAGTAGGGTGGCTATAAATCAGATCTGATTTGATGACATGTAGCAACAATCTGATTTAGATCGGGTTGTTGTTGTTGTTGTTGTTCAGACAGGGTCTCACTGTGCAGCCTAGGCTGGCCTGCAACTCACTATGTAGAGCAGACTGCCCTTGAATTTAAGTCAATTGTACTGCCTCAGGCTCCTAAGAGAATACAGTCATATTCCACCACACCCAGCTCCACATTTATATATTAAATCCCTTTAGAATATATTACTATGCCAGAGGAGATACAGTTTAATATTCATTTATTTCTATAAGGAACTTTGATTTGTTTTTTTCTAAATTCTACATTAATGAATTTCTGTCTCCTTCATTTACGTAATTTTTGTTTTATGGATGAATTTCTCAGCTTTATTAATTAGTTCATTGAGTTATTAATCATCGTTATTTTAAAGTCTCTACCTGTTAACTCACACATCTGCATTTTCTGTTCTCTCTCTCTCTCTCTCTCTCTCTCTCTCTCTCTCTCTTTGGCTTTTAGTCATTATGTGTCCTTTTATGTTCCTAATTATTATGAAGTCGATGTTGGACATTGCATATAGAAAAACTGTATAATACACTTTAGTTTCAGAGTTATTATACTTTCTTTTGTAGAATATTCATGCATTTCTCCCTGTGAACAATAATGTTAGTGGTAGTTAATCTTACTGAAATCATAACTTGATCATATTTTTAAACTGGATTTCAGTCTTCATGGAGTTTTCTCAATTTCTTTCACGATTTCTAACCAATGTACATTTCAAATGACCACTTTGAAATCTATTACCCTTCTGAGATTTGGAACCCAATATTTGTCCTTCCAGTTCACTTTCTGCTCCTTTGAATGGCCGTATGCACTTTTTCATTTGATGAATTCCTCGTAGGAAAAAAGTGTATTTCACATAGCACTGGACACTGTGAACTTTCCTTCCCAAAGAACATTGTCCTTCAACTGTGTTTTTTTTTTTTTTTTTTTTTTGTAGATACCTCCTTTAGGACTGTGAAAAGATATTTCTAAAAACATTTTCTTCAAAATGTTTTATATTTTGACTGACATGCTAGTCTACTACCACTCATATCTGATATAAGCTTGCTTTGGCTTTTATCTGGCCTCACTGATTTTATACTATAATGACATTTGTAAATCCTGGATGTTTCAGTTTACCCATCATTAGTATTAACAATTTACTGTTTAGTATTTATGGGAGAAGGATGCAGCAGTCTACTCCCCAAGCCCTCCCAAAACAGTCATTGAAAACCCTGTGAGGGCTGCTATAAGTTGGACCAGACTGGACAGCACCTAACAACAAGTATTTATGCAGGGGTCAGCAAATGGTACAGAGGAAGCATGCACAATGGTATTAAGCAAATTCTTGCAAATGAAGTGAATAGTTTTAACAAGCCAAAGGTAATAAATATTACCAATATATCTGGAGTTGTAGTCTAATCTGCCTTAACCTTTACCAAAATTACATGACATCATTGATTAAAAATATTGAAAATAAGATTAGCAAAGAATGAGGGAAATCAATTAAGAAGTTACTAAAATTTTTAATACATAAATATATTTTGGTGTGTGCATGGTACAGGGGAGTTGAACCCAGGATCTCGTGTATGCTTTTTGCAAGCGCTCAACCACTGAGATGTACCTCTAGCCCATTTTTTTACTCTGTATTTTGACATAGGGTCTCGCTAAGTTACTCAGGCTGCCTCTGGCTTCGAACTTTCGATCCTTTTGAATTCACCTCTGGACTCATTGGGATTAAAGGTGTGCACCATAGCACCTAGCCTAAATCATTTTTATAACTACATATAATCACATATACTTTCATTTTTTTCCACTGGAATCTTGGCTGTATTCACTTATATTATGAGCAAACTGAGATTTTTGCTTTCATTTTTAACTACTATAATCAAAATTTAAGTCTTAGGCTTGGAATTTATGTATCAAGGGGGGAAAGAAGTGACAGGTATTTCTATTATCTTTCTCTTCGTCCCTCTCCCGCTGGTAACTTAAATTGGCACACTTTGTACAGTCATTACATTATGTATAATCAGGACTCTAATTTTATAAAATTTTTCATTTCTCATATTATAACAAGTGAAAGAATTGTTATGATTTAAGATATGGTAAACATGAGCTTAGAATTTGTAGCACCATATTTAATCTATACAGCCAGTTAAGGAGACATTTACCTAAATATAAAGTAGAGGAAAATTTTCAGTTAGATTATGAGTAATTTCTAACAAGGAATGAGGCTCTAATTCGATAAACTAAAATCTACAGACTTCATTATTGTAGATAGAAATGTATCCTTCAGTTCTCTCTCTCTCTCTCTCTCTCTCTCTCTCTGTGTGTGTGTGTGTGTGTGTGTGCCTATGTGTATATGTATGTGAGTATAGGGAAGCACAGAAAAGTTTTACAATATCAAAATGACTAACAACTGTCCAATTATGGGTTGTGAACATTCATCAGAGTTGGTTTCAAAATTGGACAAAACTTGCAAATGTGCTCAATTTCAATATTTTCAAAATTCCCTTGTTTATTTTGAATATCTCATTTCTAATTCCACTGTTACATCTAAAATTAATTTAACTGTCCATCTTGCTCAATAAAAATAACCATACTTAGAAATATTAAACATTTTAAAGTGTTAGATGGAAATTATTTACTAGATCTTCAGTATATTATATATCAGTTTGTTATGTTTTGCATTACTCTCTACTTTTATGACTTGACTTTTTGTAGTGGAACATTTAAATTTCATTTTCATTTCCTTTTGTGTGTTTTCTGTAATTATTTTCTTTCTGGTAAGCATGGGATTATAGTTAAAACATGAAATATTGCAACACTTTTGAGTTTATGCCACCATAACTTATTAATATACAAAATCTCTGATTCTTATTCTTTCTTTCTTTCTTTCTTTCTTTCTTTCTTTCTTTCTTTCATCTTTCTTTCTTTCAGAGTCTTGCTGTATGTCTGACCTCAGCTGGCCTGGAACTCACTATGTAGACCAGGTTAGCATTGAACTCATGTCAATCCTCCTTCCTCTGCCTCCTGAGTGTTGGAATAACATGCAGGTGCCACCATGTCCAACTCAATATCTATTTCTTTACATTTCTATATCCACCTCTTTGAGTTATTGTATCGAAAATTGCACCTTCATACACTGTGTCCCAAACTATCAATTAACTAGTATGTTTTAATGAATTGATGTCTAAAATTATGTACAAAATAAACAGTTACAAGTCAAAATTATAATAATAACTTTTATAATTGCCCATATATTTACAGAAAGAAAGAAAGAAAGAAAGAAAAGGAAGGAAGGAAAGATGGGAAGGAGTGAGGGAGAAAGGAAGGAAGGGAGAGAGGGAGGAAGGGAGGGAGGAAAAGTGATTAAAGAGGGCTTTGACCTCATGAACGGATTATCATTATTGCTGGAGTGGGTTAGTTATCACAAGAACAGTTTTCTATAACAGTGATTTGTATTCTCTTGCTTTCTCACTGTCCCTTGACATGTCATGTCTTCTGCCCTGTTATGATATAGGTGTGGCCCTTCAAACTTGGACTTTCCAGCCTTGAAAAACATGAGTCAAATACATTTCTTTTCATTGTATGTTACTCAGGCTCTGGGATTTGGTAATGGCAGCACAAAAAAGAAAGCTAAATCTCGTGTTGTGTCTTGAGTATGACTTAATCATTCATCTGCTATGTATAAGAAGCAATAGTGAAAAAAAGAAACAGTGACATCCTATACTACTTCACTTTGCCAAGGCAAATTATATTTTTGTACTAGTATTTTATACCTATTAACAGGAAGTTAGTAACACATAACCTAGTATCTTCAGTTGTCTTTGTCTTTAAACACATTATAGGGAGGACATAAAGATTTCTTTCAGTGTCACCATTACCTCATTGTAAAATAAAATAATTGGGTTGTTTCACACATACCTTTGAGTACCTCCATTACCATGTGAACCTTTGGAACATTTGTACTTACTAGTTATTAAAATCATTGACATAATTGAGTCAGACATGCACTAAGCAGACTGGAAGTTTTATTCAAAAAGATCATTTTATTTTTTAAAACGACCATAAACTGTTTTAAAATTTTTAATTTATGAACTATTACTAAATAAGAGATATTTTTCCCTGAAACATCACTATATATTCATATTGTGGGCTC
>VMDO01036337.1:0-15245 GCA_007922755.1 Pedetes capensis
ATTTAGAATATATTTTAGAGAGGCAATATATTCGACCTCAACGTATTACTATAAGACTGTATAAATTACAAACTTTAAATGATTTTCAAAAGTTATTAGGAGATAAAAATTGGATTTGTCCTGTGCTCTCATTGCTACTCATGAGTTAACTCATTTGTTTCAAACATTACAAGGGGATTCAAGGCTTGATAGCCCTTGAGTACTTACTCCTGAAGCACTTCAGGAATTAAGGTTATTAAAAAAAAATAAAGAAAGTTATTGGACTTATTGTGATCTTCTTAAGCCTGTAAAAGTTATATGTATTTCTACAGAATTAGTACCTACTGATTTAATATTTCCAGATCAAAGTCCTTTAGAATGGGTATATATTAAACATCAAATGAATAAAACACTTACTCCCTATATGGATTTGCTTGGGATACTTCTTTGTAAAAGTAAACAAAGGGTGCATCATTTATGTGGCTTTGATTCCCAAGTTATAATTTTTCCTATTACTAAAGCTCAATTTGATAGAGCACTGCAATTTAATTTAGATCTACAGATTGGATTAGCAGATTATCATGATTCTCTTCAATACCATACCCCAACAGGAAAACTATGGGACTTTTCAAAGCACACCCCTGGGTAATTAAGAATATTGTTGTTTCTGCTCCTTTGCCATAAGAAAGAACTATTTTTGTAGATGCTTCAAAAAATAAAAACGCTGCTTATTGGACTAATTCAACATATAAGGTTATATATACTCCTTATACTTCTGCACAGCAAAATGAATTAGCTACTATTGTCTTAGTGCTGCAGCACTTCCCTGAGTTTATTAACATAGTCTCTGACTCCGCTTACTCTGTTCATGTGTTACAATTTATAAAAACTAGTTTAATCTCTAATATAAAAGAACCTTTAAAAACTTTATTTAATCAAGTTCAGACTCTAATATGACAAAAAATAATCCTGTACATATATATATATATACATATATACATATTTATACATATATATATATATATATATATATATATATATTTGAGCACATAGCAATCTCCCTGGTCCTTTAACTTTTGGTAATACTCAAGCTGGTCTTCTAGTATCAGGGATGACAGCTAAGCAAGAACATGCATTATTACACACCAGTGCTGAAGGACTGAAATTTCGGTTTAAAATTCCTTTGGCTCAAGCCCGAAAACTTATTCAGCAATACTCTATCTTCAGGCCTTTTCATTTAAAAGGAATTAAAAGTAGTGCTAATCCACAAGGCTTGCAGCCTAATCAACTATGACAAATGGATGTTACTCATGTCCCAGAATTTGGCAAATTTGCTTATGTCCATGTATGTGTGGGAGAAGGACCCGGCAACCCACTCCCAAAATTCAATTTGCCATTGGAAACCCTATGAATAGCAGAGAAGCACTGATAATAGTGTTTCATCTCTTGTACATAGGGTCACTATGAGTCAGACACCAACTTAATGGCACCTAACAACAACAACAACATGAATGTGTGGATACTTTTAGTTCTTTTTTCTGGGCTTCTGCTTTGTCAGGAGAATGAGTTGTTGATGTGATTCGACACCTAATGTAATGCTTTGCAATTATGGGAGTACCTCATACTGTTAAAACTTACAATGCTCTTGCTTATGTGAGCCCTTGTTTTCAGGCTTTTTCTCTAAATGGGATATAAAACATGTAACTGCTACACCATATAATCCTCAAGGACAGGCTATAATTGAATGATTGCATCGTACTTTAAAACTTCAGATTCAAAAACCTAAAGGGGGGTAACATTATCCCTCCCTTGTATAAGAATTTTACCATGTGACACAACCACAGATACTTTTGCAGTAAGCTTTGCATGTTTTAAATCATAAGTGCACATTTCAGGGACAGGTCACATCTGCAGCTAAGCGACACCATCAGAAAGAGGGTAAGGTGCATTTGACGCATATTCCCAACTTTTTACAAGGACATAATTCAGGGACGTTAAAAACCCGTTAGTCACGAAGGGATGAGGGTATGCTTGTGTTGTTACAGAAGATGGTGAAATGACCTGGATCCCGCTCCATCTCAATTGCCTTCCACTTCTTGGGGTCAAGTAAAGTCCTGCTCTGGTAAGGCTACTACTGTGCTTCACAATGCTCGCCGGTCTCTAACTCCTGAAAATTATTTTCTGGCTTTTGTCGCACTTCTTGTATGAGCCACAGAGGTAAGGCCTTGCCTTTTCAATATTGGGCATATGTTGCACATCCTCCTTTGTTCAAGTTGCTCGACTGGATCGATATTGTGCCTCCTGTTACCTTTAATGATACTTTGTTTTCAGCTCTGTGGGGTCAAGGTCAGCCTCAATTCCCAACTGAGGAAGGAATAAATTATTCTTTTCAATTAGGATTTGATACTTTACCAATTTGTTTCAGTAACAATGAATCTTTATGTTTTAAAAGACAGGAACAGACATGGCTGACATTCCAGCATCTGGTGATGGGGAACAGACTTGCCTCTCACAGCTCATTTTCCCCTTTGTAGAAATGTCACTCAACTTCACTGAGAGCCCTAATCCCCCTGAAATACCTTTGTGTGCTGTATTTTCTTATCAAAAGTTAGGAAATTGTTCTGAGGATGTTTGTCAACTGTATTTAAATTTTACAGAGAATACAAAAAATGGTATGTGGGATTGGCAGCTTTGTCACTCATCTACAGCTAAAGAATATAGAAAAGGGTCTTTTTGATTTACAGATTAGAGTGTTGGAGGTATGTTTGCTAGTAATTGTTCAGAAGATCAAGGGATAGAGATTTGTAATCCTGCTTTTATAAACTACACTTGTAATAATTCCACTTTTTCCTAAAAATGGTCCATTGGTGGGATGCTGGGTTCTCTACCCCATGACCTCAAATTGAGTTGTCCAATAACACTATGGGTCCTATTCAAGAGAATTTGTGGAAAATTATGGCATTTACTGCACCGTCACAGCTTCTTGTTCTCACGATAAAGCCAATAACCACAGTGAACTCTGTGCTGACTTCCCTATCTGTTTATTAAGCTTTAGGAGACACCTGTGCTCTGTGTCCTTGGATGGCATAGGAACACTGAGAAGAAGGCTTTGTTTCTCTATTTCAAGTACTTTGATAAGCTGTGGACAGACACTAAGTTCTCTTTAAACAAATATCTTAGAGTGCTTGGAAAGTTCTTTTTGGGTGAAAACAAAGTGTATAAAACTGCAGCATGAAGTTAATAAACATCTTACTCTCTTGTAAGATCCCCTGTGTCCCCTTTCTTTCTCATCAGCCCTCAACTCCCGCTGTACAGGACATGGCAAAGGCAACAAAGGACAAATGGCTTTGGAATGCCTTTGGTACGGGTTTTATTGTACAGCTCAGCTCTCAGGCCCACCCTTCAGGATAGCAGAAGTGCTAAGGCTCTTAAGTGTTACAGCTCTGCCTCTGTTGCTGGGTCTGGAGGCTCTTTGTCTTCTGCAGTGGGCTGGGGGCCCTCTGGATATCCCCCACGAAATCTGGCTTCTTCTCAGTTGCTTGTCTCTGATGAACTCTGTCTCAATCTGACATTGCAGTGGCTTCTGCGATGGCAGGCAGATCTCTCTTGGTCCAGCGAGCTCCACCTTTGAGGTGATGGGGCGGCAGGTCTGTGTGGTGTTCTGGCATGGCTCAGATGGTGATGGAACAGCCTCTGCAATGGCAGGCAGTGTCCTCTCTTGATCTGTCAATGGAGTGGCACAGCAGACCAGCAGCAAGCAACCCCCCAGCAGGAAGCTGGTAGCCAGCAGCTCACAACATCACCATCAGCAGACTCACATGCAGAGCGAGCTTTGTTCATATAGTCCTTGGGTCACTTCCTTAACTGCCTCAAGATGGCAATCAGGTGGGGGCACAAGGCTCTGGGCACAACCAGTTAGGAGTGACATTCAAATAAAGGGTGAAACCACATGTCACTCCTTGGGCAATCAGGGGGAGATCCCTGATTACCAATCAGGGGGCAAGATGAGGGTTGGATATAGCCAATTAGATAACAGGGGGTCCAAGTGTGCTAAATAAGCCCCTATCCCAATCATGCTTCCTCTCTATCCCCTGGGGTTATCCCATAATATTCCCTACAAACAACAATTTATCTATCATCTATCTATAAACAAAATTTGAATCAAGGACAAAATACACAATTTTTCTTTCCTTTCTTCCACTACCCTTTCATCTCATTAGTCCATTATATTTCCCTGCATAGGCTCCTTCTACTTCCATGATCTATATATTTTAGAATTGAATATATATCGACATCAAACAACCACATATGTGAGAAAATATGCAAAGTTTGTCTCTATGGTTCTGGCTTATTTTGCTTAAAATGATTATCTCTAGTTCCATCAATTTTCCAGCAAATGTCATAATTTTGTGCATGGTGTATTTATACCAAAATTCCCTTATCCGTTAACCTGTTGATGGATATCTACATCATACCATTGCTTGTCTATTGTGAACAGTGCTGCCACTGTAAATATGGATCAGCTGGTCTCTCTATGATATGTTGATATGTATTCCTTTGGGTATATACTAAGTTGTATTGCTGCGTCATATGGTAGTTCTATTTTTAGTTTTTTTGAGTAATCTCCATACTGATTTCCATGGTGGCTGCACCAACCTGCATTCCCACCAGCAGTGTAGTAGGTCTCCTTTCTCGCCATATCCTTCCTAGCATTTGTTATTTTTTGTTGTTGATGCTAGCCATTTGACTTGAGTGAGATCATGTTTCAAAGTAGTTTTCACTGGCATTTCCCTGAAGGCTCAGGGTATTGTACATTTTTACTATGATTTTTGCCTATTTTATTTCTTCTTTTAAGATCTCTGTTCAGTTCACTTGTCCATTTTTGACTGGGAATTAATTTTTTCAACTGTTTATGTATTCTAGATAGTAACTCCCTGTCTGATGTATAGCTGGAAAAGATTTTCTCCCATCATGCAAGCTACCTGTTCACTGATAATTGTGCCACTTTCTGTGCAAAACATTTTTAATTTCATGCAATCCCATTTGTCAATTCTTGGTATTATTTCCAGGGGTACTGAGGTCCAATTCATAAATAGTTGACTATGCCAATGTTTTGAAGTCTTTTTCCTAAGTTTTGCTATAGCTATTTCAAAGTTTAAGGCCTTATATTAAGGACTTTGGTCCATTTTGAACTTGTTTTTGTACAAATTGAGAGAGACAGAACTAGTTTCTGTCTTCTACATGAGGATATCTAGTTCTCACAACTCCATCTTTTGAAGAGGATGTCTGTTCTCCAACTTATATTTTTGGCACCTTTGCTGAATATCAGTTGACTATAGCTGCACAGGGCTGGGATTTAGCTCAGTTGGTAGAGCGCTGCGCTGCAGTCTCTGAGGTCCCGAGTTCAATTCCCAGCACCACAAAAATGGGAGAAGGGCCTGGCAATCCACTCCCAAGGTAATCCCGAAGCACTCAGCCATTGAAAACCCTATGAGGGTCGCTATGAGTCGACAGCACACAACAACAACAACAACAATAGCTGCACAGGATTGTTTCTGGATCCTTTATTTTGTTCAGTTGCTCTACACGTCTGTTTTTGTGCCCCGTTATGTGCAGTTTTTGTTACTATGACGCTGTAGTATAATTTGAAATCAGGTATTATGATGCCCCCTGCATTGTTCTTCTGCTCAGTATTACTTTAGTGATTTGGGATATTTTATACTTCCATATGAATTTTAGGATTATTTTCTATTTCAGTGAAGAATGTCATTGGAATTTTAATGGAGATTGCATTGACTCTATAGATTGCTTTTGGTAATATAGCCAGTTTCAAAATATTAATTCTCCAACCCAGGAGCATGGGAGATCTTTCTAATTTCTGGTGTCTTCTTCAATTTCATTTTTCAGTGTTTTAAAGTTTTCATTGTAGAAGTACTTCACCTCCTTGGTTATGTTTATTTCCAAGTATTTTATTTGTTTTGAAGCTATTGCAAGTTAGATTATTTTCCTAGTTTTTTTCCTCTGTCTGTTCAGTATTTGTATATAGAAAAGGTACTAGTTTTTGTATGTTGCGTTTGTATTCTGCTACTTTGTTGAAAGTATTTAACAGCCCTATGAATTTTCTTATGAAGTCTTTAGGACTTTTATCTGCAAATAATTTGAATTCTTCATTTCCTATTTGGATCCTTTTTTTTTTTTTTACTTTCTCTTCCTTATTGATGTGACTAATCATTCAATTACTATATTGAGTGGCACTGGAGACAGTAGAAACCCTTTTCTTGTTCCTGATTTTAGGATAAATGCTTTCAGTTTTTCCCCATTTAGTATGATGTTGATTGTAGGTTTTTCAAATATTGGCTTTATTATATTGAGTTAGGGCTGGGATTTAGCTCAGTTGGTAGAGCACTGCACTGCAGTCTCTGAGGCCCCGAGTTCAATTCCCAGCATCGCAAAAATGGGAGAAGGACCTGGCAATCCACTCCCAAGGCAATCCCGAAACAGTCAGCCATTGAAAACCCTATGAGGGTCACTATGAGTCGGATACCGACTCGATAACACCTAACAACAACAACAATATTGAGTTATGTTCCCTCAATTCCTAGTTTCTTCAAGGTTTTTATCATGAAAAGTTGTTAAACTTTGTCAAAGGACTTATCTACTTGTATTGATATAATCATATGAATACTTTTTGCAACTCTTTGCATGCTATATTACATTATTTACTTGCTTAATTTGAACCACACTTGCATCCCTGAAGTGCATCCTTATTATAGTGTAAGATCTTTTTAATGTTTTGTTAAAGTCTATTTGCAAGTATTTTCTTAAGGATATTTGAATGTAGGTATATAAGAGAAATTGCTCTGTAGTCTTTTTCTTTCCTTCTTTCTTTCTTTCTTTCTTTCTTTCTTTCTTTCTTTCTTTCTTTCTTTCTTTATTATTTTATTTTTGTAACCTGGTTTGGGTATCTGGGTAACATGGGATTCATATAATGAGTGTTGTACTTTTTCTTCCATTTGTACTGTATGGAATAGTTTGAGCAGAACTTGTATTAATTTTTCTTTAAAGGTATTAGAAAATTTGGCACTGAAATTTGTGTGTAGGAATTTATCCATCTTATCTAGGTTTCACAGTTTTTGGAACATAATTTTCCAAATTATTTTCTGGATGTTGTTGGAATCTATCTTAATGTCTCCTGTTTCAGCTCTTTGTGTGTGTGTGTGTGTGTGTGTGTGTGTGTGTGTGTGTGTGTGTGGTACTGGGGGTTGAACCCAGGGCCTTGCACTTGCATGCTCTGCAAGTGCTGTACCACTGAGCTACAACCTCAGCCCATGTATTTACTTTTTCTGAGACAGTTTCTCACTAAATTACACAGACGACTTCTGGTCTCGAACTTGTGATCCTCCTGCTTCTGCCTCCCAAGTCTCTGGGATTACAGGCATATGCCACCATGCCTGGCCACCTCTAATTTTACTGAATCTTCTCTCTCTTTCCTTTGGTTAGTTTAGGCAAGGGTTTTTTATCTTGTTTATGTTTTCAGAGAATGAGTTCTTTGTTTCATCAATTATTTTTATTGTTCTCTTTGTCTCCATTTCATTAATTTCTGCTCTGATATTTATTATTTCTTTCTATATACTTGTTTTCACTATGAGTCAGATACCAACTTGACACCATCTAACAACAAAAACAACAATGTACTGGTTTTAGATTTTATTGGTTCTTGATATTCTAAAGGTTAGAGAAGTATCATTTTTTGAGCCCTCTTTGATTTTTTAATATAAACATTCATAGCTTTAAACTTCTTTCTTACTACCACCTTAGCTGTATCCCAAAGTTTCAATTAGGTCATTTTCATTTTCATATATTCTAAGAATTTTTTCTTATTTCTTCTCTGATTTCTTCAAGAACCATTGACCATTTGTTCGTATAGCTTCTGTCATTTATCTTGTTGTTCATTTCCAGTTTTATTCTGATTATGGTCCAATAAGAAACATGAAATCACTTCAATTTTTCTGTATTTGTTAAGACTTTATGGTCTAAAATGTGGTGGATTTTAGAGAAAATTTCATGGGCTGCCAGGAATAATGTATAATTCTAGCTTTTGGATGCAATGTTATGTGTATGTTGATTAAGTCCATTTGATATATTGTGGTGTTTATCTCTGAAGTTTTTTTGTTAATCGTCTGGATGTTCTATTTGTGATATTAGCGAATTGAAGTCACACACTACTACTTTATGTGCTCCTGTCACTTTATGTCCAGTAGTGTATTTTAATGAAGTTGTGTGCACCGATTTTCAGGGTATATATATTTGAAATTATTGTATCTTCTTGATATTTTCTCTTTATTAATATGTACATACATGTTTGTGTCTTTGGACTAATTTTAATTTGAAGTCTACTTTGTTTGACACAAGGATAGTTATTCCTCTTTTTTGGCTTGTGCTTCCTTGGTATATCAACTTTCATCCTTTCAATTTCAATTTGTGGGTATCTTTGCCAGTAAGAATGTGTTTTGTGGACAATAAATTGTTGTACCTTTTGTTTTAATTCAATATACTAATCTTGGTCTTTTTTTGTGTGTGTGGTACTGGGGGTTGAACTAAGAGCTTTGTCTGTGCATGCTTTGCAAGTGCTGTACCACTGAACTGCACTCCAGCCCATTTTTTTAAACTTTTTTTGAGACAGGGTTTTGCTAAATTATGAAGACTTCCTCTGGTCTCAAACTTGTGATCCTCCTGCCTCTGCCTCATGAGCTGCTGGGATTACAGGTATATACCACCATTCCCAGCTAATCTTTGTCTTTCAATTGCAGAGTTAATACCATTTACATTTAGGATTACTGTTGAGAAGGGTTTGCTAGTTCTTTTGGTTTTGGGGGGATGTTTTCTTAGTTTGTACATATAGTACTTGTTATTTTTCTTTATTATTCATGGTTTGTTTGTTTTTTTCAGTTAGACATGATTGATTATTCCTAGTTCTCTTTAGTTCATATGTTCCTCTCATGAAGTTTATTCTTTCCTGTATTCTTCTGGTGAAGAATATCTTTCTTCCTCCTGAGTCTGTAGGATTCTGTTAAGCATCACTTGCAATTCTGGCATGCTGGTAATGTATTGATTTGGTGTGTGCTTGTCTTTCAATGTCTTTATTCCTCCATCAGTCTTGTTTTATTTTGTTATTTTATAGTAGGGTATAGTGTTGCTGTCATGTGCCATCTATTTGATGTTCTACTCATAGTGACCCTATGTACAACAGATAAAACACTATTATAATTCTCCTCTGCTATTGATAGGGTTGTCAATGACTGATTTTTTTCTTATGAATGGGCTTCCAGTTCCTTCTCTCAAGTGTACAACATCTGGTGTTCCCAGGTGATATCCCATCCAAGTACTAACCAGGTTCAGTTCTGCTTAGCTTCCAAGAGCTGACAGGATCAAACACCACAGTGGTATGGCTGTAGGCACAGTAGAATATAGAATAGATTGATTAATGATAGTACACCTCTAAGGAATAATTACTGGGAAAACAGAGGCACCTGATGAAGCTTAGGTAGCTCTTCAAATGAACTCGGAAAACTGTGGTCCCTGCATGAATCAGTATAAGAAAGTTTCCATTCCCCACAGGAAGATAAAGAAACTACAGAACAGGAGAGTTAAGCATTCTTTTAGAAGGAAATTTGCCTTGAGTAGAGAAGGTGATGAGCTCAAGAGAAGGGAGAGATGTGTACACAGCTGCTGAAGGGAAAAAATAGCAGAGGAGCAGGGAGAAAGAGATAAGTTAAGAGAGGAATGGGATAAAGAGTGTGGGTGCCTATTCCCTTTAGTTTTATTCAAACTAGAGTGTGCCCAGTGTGACATCAGCCCTGGGTACCCAGCTCTAGGCACGTAGTGAGATGGGAGTGTATGGTATTTGTTCTCCATGAATTTTAAATTATAAACTTGCTGAATATAATAATCTGGGTTGGCAGTTATTTACTTTTAGCCTTCAGAATATATCATTCCATGCTTTCCTAGATTTTAATGTTTGTTCTGACAGGTCTGATGATATTCTGATAGGTTTTCCTTTGTGTGTTGGTGTTTATCTCTTGAAGCTTTTAATACTGTTTCTTTGTTCTGTAGTCTTGAAATTTTAATAATAATGTATCATAGGGAGATTCTTTTCTGGTGATATCTATTTTGTATTCTACATGCCTCCTGTGGGTGGGTGCCATTTCTGTATTTTTGACCAAGTTTTCTATGTCTTTAGTTTTGGTATCAGGGATCAAATGCCGGCCGTTGAATATGTTAGGCAAGTACTCTACCATTAAGCTACATCTTCAGCTTTCTCTATTTTAAAAATCAATGTACATGAAAAGCCAAGAGTTTCCATGTTACACTTCATTTTTTTCTGAGTGTAGATTGTGCTCTAAGGAAAAATGAGATTCAATCCCAAAGAATTAGAATCTTGAGGGCTTATAACTAGTTTAAGGCATATTAAGAAAACTATTAGTCCAGTGCTCTTGAAATTATAGGCTGATCACTTTATTGAAAAATAAATACAGAATCTCACAGCAAAAATTAGAATAAATTAATAATGTACCTCAAGGTCTTGGAAGAACATGAACAACCTAAATCAAAGTTTAACATATGTAGAGAAATAAAGATTAGCCATGTATAGTGGTGCACAATTCTTATCTCATCAACTTGGGAGGCTGAGGCAGGTGGATCACAAGTTCAATGCCAGACACAGCCTGCATAACTTACCAAGACTCTGTGTCAAAATAAAAAAATAAAAATAAGCAAATCATCCAGAGGTACAGCCCAGTAAAAGAGTACTTGCAAGGTATGTGCAAGGCCCTGAGTCCAACCCCCTCAAAAATTAATATTAATAATGGAAGAAATGAATAAAATGAAGATTAAAAGAGCAGTAGAAATAATCAATGAAACAAAGAGTTTATTCTTTGAAAGAGAAAACAAGACTAAGAATCCTTAGCCAAGCTAACCAAAAGTAAGAGAGAGAAGACACAAATTATCAAAATTAGAGTAAAAAAGGAGCATATTATAACAGATACTGCTGTAATACAGAGGATAATTAGGGAATACTTTTAAAACATATTCCAATAAATTGGAAAATCTTAATGAAATAGGTGAATATCTAGAGACATATGACTGACAAAATTTGAACCAATAGCATATAAAGACCAGTGTAATTACAACAATAATAGTGATGTTTGCCAAAAAGGAAAGCCAAGGAATGGGCAGATGCTCTGCTGAATTCTACTAGACCTTTAAAGAAGAATTAACACCAGTGAGGAAACACCTCAAAACTCATTCTATGAAGCCTGATACCAAAGACACATAAAAACCAATAAAAATAATTGAAAACATGGACTGACTTACTTCATAAACACATGTAGAAAATTCCTCAAAAATACTATATTCAACAGCACAATAAATAGATAATGAATCATTACAAAACCAGATTTATTCCAAGAATGCAAGCATGATTCAACATACTCAAATTGATAATCATAAGAGAGTATATAAACAATATCAAGGAAAAGAAGTACATAAGCATGCCAATAGACGCAGAAATAGCATTTGACAAGGTCCAATATTCCTTCATGAAAAAATCCATGAAGCTAAGAATGGAAGGATCATACCTCAATATAATAAGGGCTATATGTGATAGACTTGTAGCCAATTGCCATGTCCAGGTCCACTCATGATGGGTAGACAAAGTCCCTACATGAGGAAGAATACCTTTAAAAAGGCATTGGAGGGAAAGTCTACCGAAAGGGGAAGAGTTCCTCTTGCCTCAGAGGGAAAGTCTACTGAAAGGGGAAAAGCACCTCCAAAAACAAAGTCCATTCATGGGAAGGGACTTGGAGCCTCATCTTTTCTTACATAAATATATAATCTTCTGGCTCTGTGAGCAGTGCTGATTCAGACTGGGAGTTGACAAACCTCCCTAGCAGGCTTACAATAGGAAATTCTTGAATGACTTCCAACAGCATAAACTCCTTGAGTCAACACAAACAAAAGCCTTCATACCAATAACCCTATAGTAAACAAATCATTCTGATAAAATAAAGCACCCATTTGTCATAACAAATGGACTCAGTGGGGTGACAACAGATAACAGCTAACCACCCCTAATTCTTGCACAAAGTTAGGATAGTTAATTGATTTAGACACAGGATGTGTAGTTGCTCAGGTAATCTTGGTTTATCTCTTTGAAGTAAGCACAATTTGTCTCTACGTTCATCTTCTACTTTGATCACCACCTAACACTCATGTGATAATTTAATCAAGTGATTATTGACAAAACCTTGATGTAATCCATCAATGCTACCAAGTTCCTTGTCTTTTTTCTGGCCTTTCATAAGATTTGATGAACTGTAGTTCTGTATAAAAGGCTGAGCTATCTGAAAAATAAATGGAACAAAGTCACACTGCCTCCAAGCTGCTGTGTCTGTTACCCATCGCTGACTCCTCATCTGCCTGTGGGAACCCCTGGATCTTAGGCTGCATCTGGTCTGTAGCAGCCAATAATATACTGAATGGGAAAACAACTGAAAGCATTTCTTATAAAACCAGAAAAGAGAAAATCCTGTCCCCTATCAGTACTCATTCAATATAGTGCTTGAATTCTTATCAGACCAATGAGGAAAGGGAAAGTAATAAAAGGGATATAAATAGAAAAAGAAGTCAATTTTTCTTATTTACAGATGATATAATCCTACACTTAAAAGACCTTAAAAATTTTACCAACATTTTATTGTGTTGTTGTTAGGCATTGTTGAGTTGCACTGACTCATAGTAACACTATGTGCAAGAAAATAAAAACACTGTCCAACATTGTGCTATGCCCAGCACTGTTGTCAGTACTTCTCTGTTATTCATAGAGTTTTTGATGGCTTATTGTTTCAGTACTAGGATTCCAGGTCCTTCTCCCATTTTTGAAGTGCTGAGGATAAAAATCAGGGTCTCAGCGTGTGCAGAGCAAACCCTCTACCAATTGAGCTAACTTCCAGCTGTATAATACATTATTAGATCTCATAAAACCTTTCAAAAATAACAGGATACAAACATCAACATATAAAATCAGTACCTTTTGTTATACTGACAACCAACTACCTGATAAAAGAAGTCAGGAAAACAGTTCCATTCACAGTTGCTACAAAAAATACCTAGGCATAACTTAACTAAAAATTTTAAAGACCTCTACAATAAAATCAATAAATCACAGAAGATATATATTATAGAAGTCTTAGAAAGTGGAAATACCTCTCGTGTTCATCGATCAGCAGAATTAATATTGTTGAGATGGCCATATTATGAAAAGTGGTTTACAGATTCAGTACAAACACCATCAAAATTCCAATGATGTTCTTTACAGAAATACAGAAAAATTCCTAAAATTCATACAGTTGCACAAAAGACCCCAAATAGACAAAGAGCAATGCAAGAGATATCAAAATACCTGGCTTCAAAATGTACTAGAAAGCCATAATAACAAAACCAGAATGGTACTGGCACAAAAACAGACACATAAACCAATGGAATGTATGAAAGATGTGGAAGTAATCCCACAGAGTTGAAGTCATCTGATTCTCCACAAAGGTGCCAAAAATATACATTGAATAAAGAACATCCTTTTTTATAAGTAATGCTGGGAAAACTGGATATCTACATGTAGGAGAATGAAACTTCATCTCTATCTCTCATCCTGTAACAAAACTAAATCAAAATGAATCAAAAACTTTTTGTAATACCTGAAATATTGAAAACCCTATGAGGTACCGACTCGACAGGAAATCTTGAAAATACTAGAGTAAATCATGTGAGAAACTCCTCAGAGTCTAGGCACAGGCAATGACCTTATGAATAAGACTCTAATAGCGCCAAAATAAGAGAAAAATTTGACAAGTTGGATTTATTGTAATAAAAGCTTCTGCATAGCAAAAGAAATAATCAATAAACTCAAGAGACATCCTGCAGAATAAGAGAAAAGAACTTTCAGACAATCATCTGACAAGGAATTAATGTCTAGAATATATGTTGTTGTTGTTGTTGTTAGGTGCTGTCGAGTCAGTATCCGACTCATAGTGACCCTCTGTACAACAGGGGAAGCACTATTGTCAGTGCTTCTCTGCTGTTCATAGGGTTTTCAATGGCAGATTGATTTTTGGGAGGGGGTTGCCAGGTCCTTCTCCCAAGCCTACAGCTTCTGGTGTTCCCAGGCGGTCTCCCATCCAGGTACTAACCAGGCCCGACCCTGCTTAGCTTCCGAGATCTGACGGGATCGGATTCCACAGGGCTACAGCTGCAGGCATTTAGAATATATAAAGAAATAAAATTGAAACAAAAGAGGAATATGTAATTCAATCAGTAAGTGGGCAATTGAGCTGAACAAACAGTTCTCAAAGGAAGTATAAGTGACCAATAAATACACTAAAAATCTACAACATATATAGCCATCAGGAAAATTCAAATCAAAAGTACAATGAAATTCTATCTCACCTCAGTCAGATTGGCTATCATTAGGAAAAAACATCAAAAATTGTTGGCAAGTATGTGGGGAAAATTAAGTACATATTTACTGCTTGTGTGACTGTAAATCAGCCTATTCAGCATGGAAATCATTTTAGAGTTTCCTCATAAAATTTAAAAGATAATTTCCTTATGTTTCAGCTATGCCACTTCTTGGTATATGCCTAAAAGAATCAAAGTCAACTCAATATAGAGATACCTGCATACTCATGTTTATTGCTGCACTACTTACAATGTCTAAGTTATAGAATCAGTCTATGTTCTCATAAATTGATGAATGGATAAAGAAAATGTGGTATATACACACAATGAAGTTTTTCAGCCATAGAAAATAATAAAATTATGTCATTTGCAGGAAAATTAATGAAACTGGAGATCATCATGTTAATTCAAATAAGCCAATATCACAAAGAAAAGCATCTTACCACCTCTCTGACATGTGAAATCTAGGGGAAAAATTTAAAGACATGAAAATAAATGTGGCGCTATTATATAGGTAAAAGGAGAAAGGAGGAGAAGGAATAAGAAGGAGTAACATGGGCTGAATATGATCAAAGTACATTATATTTGTGTATGGAAATACAATGAAACCCTGTACATTGCAGAACTAATGTATGCTAATATGAAAAAAGAAGAAGGAAATTAGGTTTTTTGCAGGGAAATGGATGCAAGTGGAGATCATCATGTTAAGCAAAATAAGCCAGAATCAGAAAGATAAGTGTTTCTTGTTTTTTTCT
>VMDO01036338.1:0-15244 GCA_007922755.1 Pedetes capensis
AAATAAGGAGTAAAAAGCATTTCATTTCATAGAAATAAGAAAAAGTGATCAATATTAATAAACCTACTGAGATTCCTTAGTAGGCAGTGAAATTATAATATAATCATATGACATTTTATATTGATTGATTATAAAATTTGTAAAGTGTGATAATAGTCAACATGCATTTGTATATATGTGAGGCTTCGTCTTATTTCCTATCTTGAAGAAAATAAAATACACAGGGCAATATTACAATCTACATGAGAGCTACAGGTGTTCTGATAAAAAATAAAAAGGAAAATTTATTCATGTGGAGAATGAAGAGCCCTGTATCCAGGTTTGTCTTATATAAGCTAAAATTTATTGATGCATGTAGATAAGTAGATATGCATAGAAAAAAATTGCTGTCTTACTACATAATTTCTGGAGAATTGTGATTATGAGGTATGATTTAAAAATACAGTGAATGTTTAATTTAATAGAAGCATTACTTCCAGACATGGTGGAACATGTGTGTAATCTTAGCAACACTATAGGCTGAGATAGGAAGAGTGCAAGTTTGAGGGCAGAGGAGCCTGTGCAACTTTGCATGAACTGTCTCAAAATAAAAAGTAAAAAGAAAATATAAAACGGGCTGTGAGTGCAGGTCAGTGGTAGAATGCTTGCAAAACGTGTGAGTTCCTGAGTTCAACCTCCCCATAACTCAAAAATCAATCAATCAATCAATCAATCAATCAATCAATCACGGTAAAACACACATTGCCATTAACCCTCCTTAAAATACTCCCCCTGGCCTTAACCCATCATTCTTGCCACTTTCTAAATCCATAATGGAAGTCCTCTTTGGTGAGTGTCTTCCATTTTATCCTTCATTAGGACAACATTCCATGTCACATCTTTAGTGGAATCACAATTTCTGCCAAATAAAAACATTACAGTGCATTTGCATCCACCTTATTGACCAAATCTGGCACAGTGAGACTACCAGCTCTCCCTGAAAGCAAAAATGATCATGATAGGTAAATGTTTTGTATTGATTCAGGATATCAAGGTATCCACAACAGCATACATAAAGAGTTACAAAAAAGAACTTCCAGAACAGCTTCAGAAAATGGCAAGAAGAATTGCATGAGTGTATGTGAAACCAGGGGGAATATTTTAAGCAGGATTTATGGCAGTGTGTCTTTTACTGTAATACTTTTTTAAAACATTCACTATATTTTGTAATCCCACAAAATACAATTTGAGATTGCATTTCCTACAAAGCATAACAGTTATCACTAAAGATTTGACTTGATCATACATAAGACACTAAAACATAAATGTGGAAATGCTATCATGAAGGAAGAAGTTTTATTAATTTCACAGGTCCCTCAAATAGAAAGCACTGCTTGCCAAAAAGGATCAAACAGGGAAGCACTGAGTAAAAGTGGGAAGACAGAGCAAGAGAAGAACTGTGCTATAGAGCATTCCTTGTGCTCATGTCGGGAAGTAGGGCAACGCAGATTGTCTCTATGGGGTAGGTAAGAAATTCAGACATGATTAGATGTGAGTGGTTATTGTACAATATGAACCATGCCCTGTGAAAGGGCTAATGATGCACTTGGCCATATGGTGGCAAACAAGGGCATTATTGGGAGTAGAGCCTATGGAAGTATACCAAAGCATATAAACATAAGCAAGGAGACTTGATTATTTCAATTTTCTTAGAGCAGAATGCAATTTCCTCCATTAAGAATGTATTTCTCTCTTCAAAAAATAAAAAAGTAAAGGAATTATAAGCTGTTTTCATTATGAACTTTGCTGTTATTCATATTTAACTTCTAATATTTATTTTTCCTTCTTTGGGTCTATTGACATTTTGACCTTTTTATTGCAAGTTTTTCTTGATTAAGGAGTTTAAAGCTAGCATCTTACAAAATATATTTGGGACTATTCATTTTGTGAAATGAATTCTGTTTTTTTTTTTCCTACATAATCCTCTGGACTGGGATTTAGCTCAGTTGGTAGAGCGCTGCACTGCAGCCTCTGAGGTCCCTAGTTCAATTCCCAGTACCACAAAAATGGCAGAAGGACCTGGCAATCCACTCCCAAGGCAATCCCGAAACAATCAGCCATTGAAAACTCTATGAGGGTCGCTATGAGTTGGATACCGACTCTACGGCACCTAACAACAACAATAACAAACAATCCTCAAGTTAGACACAACAAAGTCAATATACCCTATTAAAAATAGGCCACTAATAGGGCAATATCTGTGCTCAATATTTAATTTGTATACTACATAAAAGAGAATTTAATAATCAGTTCTACATGGAAGATATTGACTTTTAGGGGGGAAAAGTTTCATTAGATGTTGGCATGATTAAGTATAAGCACTGGCCCTGTGTTAGTAGAGAGAATAATAATCAGAATAGAATACATTGAATAATCTCACCAAAAATACATTGAATGATAGAACCAATATGACAACACATATAGTAAAATGGTTGTATATGTTTTAGTTTTATGCTTAACATTCTATTTATTCCTAAACAAGAAATAAAGGTTGTTTTATTTTCACAAACTACAATTACAAGAAATATGCAACATCCTCTCTCTACTTTACTAGATGACTTTCTCGATGACTGATATGTTGACCTGCCAGGAGTTTTCCAAGCTTAAATGAATCCTTCCTGCTGAGCTGCCTTCCTGAGGCTCTTAATTGTTGTTGGTTAGAGCTCTAGTCTATCTCTCAACATATATTCTCAACTTTTTCCCCAACATTCTGAGTTTCTTATCTCATGGGAGCCTATTTTATGTTTTCCTTTACTCATAGCAATGACATTCTTGATCTTATGCTTGCATGGAGATATTCTTTGAATGTCTCTCTGTCACAGAGTTTTTACTAAATGTCTTATTGATCATCCTTTAATTTCACCATAGTTCTTGTTTTTCTGTCTCATTCTTAATGCACTTTTCTCAATATACTTTAATATAGCTTTTATCTTTCTAACAAACTAGTGTCTCCCAATGATATTCATAGAAAAGCTAGCCTAATTAAATAGAAGAAAGACAAACCCTTCTGAGGTCAAGTGAAATTAAGTTTTGCATCTATAGAGGAGAAGGATGATATATTTCTCTTTAACTTTGAAGTGGCATGAAAGAATTTTCTGCTTTCTGTTGGCACCAATAAACACATGACATAAAATAACTGAATAGTGGAAAAGCATGCTCAACACACTCTCAGATGTTAGCAAATATGTTATGGATATACACTCACTGGGTACTTAATCTGAGAAATATTCTTTATGTATCTTATTGGCCACAATCACGTTATTTACTATATGAGCATTGCACAGAATTAGAACAATTAGGATGCATTTAAGGAAGAAAATGTAAAGTTTTTTTGATATTTTTGGTATTTATTTAATAAATTTTTAATTTCTATCTTAAACAGAACTGGGACTCAAGTACATATAGAAAAATATCACCAAGTAAATGATAGAGAAGTCTTAGTTGGGGAGGGTGGGGAGGGGAGGCATACAAGAGGGTAAGGGGGAACCTATATGAATAATGTACATCAAAATGCATATATGTAAATGCCACAATGAAAAGCATGTCAGAATGAATCACATTAATGTGTACTTTAAAAATGTCCAATAAAATAAAATTTAATTTCTTAATATGTTACTTGAATGAAAGATCATGGCCAAGTAAAATACTAAGTACTATCTTTATGAAGCCAACTCTATTAGTTAGCTATGGCATTATGGTGACCAAAATAACTGACAGAAATAAACTTAATGAAGGAAATGTCTAGTTGACTCACATTTCCAGAGTTTCAGTCCATAGTGGCAGGGAAAGCTTGGTGGCAGGATGGTATGCTGGAAGGTCTTTACACCACAATAAACAGGAACAGAGAGCAATATCAAAAACCGAGGCCAGGGTAAAATCTTCAAAGGCCCACCTCCCAATGACCTACCTCCACCAGCTAGTGCCACCTCCCAATGTTGCACAGATTCCCAACGCAGTACCATAAGCTGGTATCATGGAGGACATTTCATATTCAAGCCATAATATCAACAGAAAGGCACATCACAAGTGCTGGATATATGGAAAAATCTATGTTATGATCTTGGTGTCAGGAGAATGATAAGCATATAAAACATTAAATTTATAGATCTTAAAAATATATGAGTTTAAAAGGATTTTACACCCAGTTTAATCTATGGATAGAATAAAATCCACCCAAATTAAGAAAATTGTTCAAGAAGAGTCAATAGGAGCTCTTGGATGACAATCTGCATAGCCTGACCACCAGTTCAGCCACTTTTCACAAATGCAGCTTGGTCATATTAGACAGAAAAAAATAAAAACTTTCTTTAAAATTATGGTTGGCATTGGTAGAAAGATATTATGTCATTGCCATAGGCAAAACTTAGTTTTAACATATTAAAAATCAATAAATCAGAACTAAATATTAGATACCACCATGTGAGGTAGGGAGACTAACTCCCACTCACCAGATGTCCACATCTGGGACTGGAGATATAGTTCATTGGTAGTGCACTTGCCTACCATACCAAGTTCCTGGGTTCAATCAACAGAACCAAAAAAATGAACACGTAAGTAAATAAATAAATAACAGTTGGAATGATGAAAGATGCCCACATCCTAATTCCTAGAATGAATGAATGTGTGGCCTTACTTGGTGCTATGATTTGGAGGTGGCTTGTCACCAAGCATTCATGTAGTAGGAGTTTGATCCTGAGTTTTACAATATAAATAAGTGAGGGTATCTTTAACATGTAGAGACTAGTAATAGGTCATTTAGGAAGAGATTGAAAGGGATTAAGGTCTTTCTTGAGGGAAATTGGGTTAATTCTCATGAGAGGGTGGGTATTAAAAGAGCAATTCTCTCTGGATTCCTGTCAAACCATGCAACCTCTCCTTGCACAAACTGTCACCATAATGCTATCTGCCATGAGGTTGGTGCCTGCAGCTATAGTACTGTGGTGTCCCATACTGCCTGATCTCAGAAGCTAAGCAGGGTCGGACCTGGTTAGTACTTGGTTAGTAGACTGCCTGGGAACACCAGATACTGTAGGTTTGGGAGAAGGACTTGGAAACCCATTCCCAAAAATCAATCCATCATTGAAAAATCTGTGAGTAGCAGAGAAGCACTGGCAATAGTGTTTCTCCTGGTGTAGATAGGGTTGCTATCTGATTTGAGGCCACCTAACAACAACAACAACAAAACTGAATTAAATGAACTTTTATTTGTGAAGTATATAGCCTCAGGTAGTTTCTATTATTGTTATTGTTAGGTGCTGGTAAGTTGATCTAATAGTGAACCCATGTACAAAAGAATAAAATAGTCCCTCACTCTGTGCCAGGGACACAGATATTTTTATGTGTAAGCTCATTGTTGCAGTCACTGTGTCAGTCAATCTACTTGTGAATACTACTTTTTTTATTGATCTGCCACTCTCCCAAACAGCATGTCCCTTCTCTAGGAATTGTTCCCTCCTGACAACATGTATAAAATATGTAAGACACAGTCTAGCCATCCTTGCTTCCAAAAAGCCCTCTGGTTTCACTTCTACAATAGATCTGTTCTTTTGGCAGTCTATAGTATACTCAATATTCATCTCCAGCACCATAATTCAGAAGCATCAATTCTTCTTCTGCCTCCTTTATTTAATGGCCAGATTTCACAACCATATGATGCAACTGAAAATGCCATATCATGAGTCAGGCACACCTTTGTCTTCAATGTGATATCTTTACTTTTCAACACTTTAAAGAGGTCTTTTTGCCACAGCCTTTCCCAATGCAATGTGTCTTTATTTCTTGACTGCTGTTTCTGTGGGTGTTGATTGCAGACACAAGCAAAGGAAAATCACAATCCAATCTTCTCTCCATTTCATGATATTGCATACTGACCCAGGTATAAGGATTTTTGTTTTCTTGATGTTGAGGCACAATCTATACTGAAGGCTGTGTACTTTTATCTTTATCAGTAAATGTTTCAAATTGTCTTCACTTACAGCAAGCAGAGTTGTGTCATCTGGATAATGCTGGTTATTAATGAGACTTCCTCCAATCATGATGCCATGTTCTTCTTCATAAAGTCCAGCTTCTCAGATTATTTGCTCACCATAGAGTTTGAAGAAGTATGGTGAAAGGATACAGCAGTGATACACACCTTTCTCCACTTTAAATCCTTTTTGTGTTCAAATGACTGCCTCCTGGTTTATGTACAGATTCCTCATGAGTATAATTAAGTGCTCTGGTATTCCCATTCTTCTCAGTGTTACCAATAATTTGTTGTGATCCATAAAGTCAAATGTCTTTGCATAGTCAATAAAACATAGAAAGATATCTTTCTGGTATCCTTTTCTTTCAGCTAATATCCATGTGACATCAGCAATGATGTCTGAGGTTCCACACACTCTTCTGAATCTGGCTTGATTTTCTGGCATTTCTCTGTCTATATACTGCTGCAGTCACTTTTGAATGATCTTAACCAAAATTTTACTTGTGTATGATATTAAAGATGTCACTAGATAATTTCCACATTTGGTTGGATCCCCTTTCTTGGGAATAGGCAAAAAATATGGATATCCTCCAGTCAGTTGGCCAGGTAGCTGTTTTCCAAATCTGTTGTCATACACAAATGAAGACCTCCATTGCTATATCTTTGTTAAAACACCTCAATAGGTATTATGGGCTGGAATTTAGCTCAGTTAATAGAGTGCCACTCTGCAGTCTCTGAGGTCCTGGGTTTGATTCCCAGCACCACAAAAATGGGAGAAGGACGTGACAATCCACTCCCAAGGCAATCCTGAAACATTTAGCCATTGAAACCCTACGTGGTTTGCTGTGAGTGGGACATGACTTGAGGGCACCTAACAAAAACAACAACAACAACAATAGGTATTACATCAGTTCCTGGAACCTTGTGCTTCACTAGTTCCTTCAAACAGCTTCCACTTTTGCTTTCAGTACCAATGGTTCCTGATCACATGCAACCTCTTGAAATGACTAGTCATCCACCAATTCTTTTTGGTATAATAACTCTGTGTATACCTTCTGCTTCTTTTCATGTTTCTTGCATCATTTCATATTTTCCCTGTCAAGTCTTCAATATTGTTACTTGCAGCTTGAATTTTTTCTTCAATTCTTTACGTTTTAGAAAACAGAGCATTTTCTTCCCTTTTAATTCTCTATCTCCAGCTCTTTGCACATTGACTTATGATATCTTATTTTGTCTTCTTAAGCTATCCTTTGAAATTCTCTGTTTAGTTCTTTAATTTCATCATATTTTCCTTTTACTTTAGCTGTAAGATGCTCAAGGGCAGGTCTCAGGGTCTCTTTTTACATGTAATTTGATCTGTTCTTTTTTCCTATCTTTTAGTAACCTCTTCCTTTCCTCATGAATGATGTCTTTGATGTCAAACCACAGCTCTTGTAGTCTTTGATCATTAGTGTCCAAGCCATGAGTCAAGCATTGGAAGCATCATCTAGAGATTGGGAAAGGCAAAAGAAAATAAAAGGAGAAAACAAACAAACACCTGTGCGTACACACACACACACACACACACACACACACACACGCATGCACACACACACACATACCAGATTCTTCCCTGAAACCTCCAGAACCAAGACAGCTGGGTCAACCCCTAGACGTGTTATGATGATCTATTCTGTGGAAACGTGAAATAATAAATTTGTGTTTTGTTAAGTTGGTGTATTTGTGGTAATTTGCTTGAAAACAGCAATAGGATATTCATATCCCTTATTCTTAACATTAATACAAATAAGAAATACCACATGTATTAGTTGAATTTCAAAGAATTTTAAAAGTAGACAATGATATTGTTAATAGGAATTATTATAACATCCAAGTGAAAGGAAAATAATTGATTATGCTAATTTGAGTTTTTAATTATCATCTAGAATATAATGTTGAAAAATACAGAAAACATGATGATAAGTTAGAAATACGAAAGTAACTTGGACCATATTAACAACAAAAAGGGAGCTCATCACCATGCCACATGTTTGTTAATATCAGCTACTTAAAAATATGAAGCAAGAGGATTATAGGTTTGAAGCTGGAGGCTACCCAGTACAATTTAATAAGACCCTTTCTCAAAATAAAAGAATAAAATACAAAAGGACCAATGTTCAGTTATGGTGTATGTCCAGTACCAGAAAAAAAGAGTGAGCTATGATGACTCTATTATGTATGTTCAGAAAATTGCAATTTAGGTAAGGTTATTGGATATTACATATAACTAGAATAATTATATCACAAAATATGAGTGTGTTTGTGTATGTATGTGAGAGAGAACATATGTAGTTTTATGTCATTGTTCTATGTCATTGAATAAAACATCTTTCCTCAGATCTCTTTCCACATAATGTGTCATAAAAGGCATAAAATATATGAACAGCCTGCATTTGCAGTTGTGTGGAAATTAGTTTTAACTTTGTAAATGAACAACTTTGAGAACATTTGGTAGTTGCTGTTGTTTTGTGGTCCTAATGATCAAACCCTGGGCCTCCAAAATTCTGAGAAAATCCCCTAAAACTGAGCTACATCACAGTTCAAGGGCATTCCTTAATCTCTCTGCATCTTAGTATCCCCAAAGGTAAATAGTAAAAATTGGTACTCTCTTAAACAGATGAGGTGAAGAAAGTAGGTAAAATGTCTGCATGGTGTCTGGCACATAGATGCATTTAATCAATGTCAGGTTTCCTCCTCTCTATTCACTTACCACCACATTAAAAACACTGATGAATTTAGTCTTTACAATTACCATCGAGTTTCATCTCAGTTTGCACATACTTCTGCAAAATCTATTTACTGTGAAAATTGTTTTAACCCCAGTTTCTATAAATGTAAATACTTTTATTTACAATTCTTTAAGGATGTAGAGTTTCTGTAAAAATCAATTTTTGTTCCAAGGAATAGAAATTGATAAGAGAGATTTTTCGTCGAAAGTCATGCAATGATATCAAAATAGAACAATAAATAAATAAATAAGAAAGAAAGCAATTTCCAAGTCTAAACCCATCTCAGATTTTGCAATTAAATAAAGAACCATAGATAAATATTACAATTACTCTAGTGCACAAATCCAGGTGCTCAACATTAGAAAAATCTACAATAATTATTTTATCTCAGCACTTACACTATGGATATTATTTTAATTAATTAGTTTCTCTCTCTCTGTCTCTCTCTCGCTCGCTTTCTTGCTTTCTCCATAGTCTCACTATGTAGTCCACACTGTCCTCAAACTCACAAACCATCTTCCTCAACTTTCCCTGAGCTGAGGTTACAGGTATATACTACCACACCCTGCTATGTTGATTATTTCTGTTATTAAAAATCTGTTTTTCGGAATTGACCATTGACCTTCCAATCCTCATACTTTCTCTTTTATCCTTTGGCCTCAAATCTGAGCAAACTTTTAAGGATGTAAGCCTCATTTCCTAGCCAAAATAAAATTTACAGTCATTCCCTCCAATCTCTCTTTACACAGAACTTGAAATCTTTTTAGAGAATGCTTTCGCTGTTTGCATAGTAATAAACTTTCCCCCATATCCATATCCATTTTTACTTGTATACCATTTGTCCTGAAACTCATATTAGGTGTTGATTTAATGTTTTCTCAGGACCCCCAAGTAAAATAACGGAACACTCAAAGTGACAGCTGGGAAACTCATTTGCAATTTGTCCACGCTCCGTAGCTATTCATTTTCCCCTTATCTTGTAACGTGTAAGAGTAGTCTTGCCAGTTGATTATCATTTGGACTACGGAAAAAACAAGTATGAGATCATCTTATACATATATTTTCATGCCAATGTAAAGCATTTCACAGTTACTGAAAAAAAGGAAGTGTGATTCCTGTACACATGCTATGCGACACTCTACTTCATAGACAAGTCTTCTCATTTGTCTCTTCAGGGAACAGTCTTATGCCAATGTATACAAAACACAAAATATCTAAATACTTTGGCTCAGTTGTTTCTATCATCTTGAACACAAATCTGTGGACATATTTGTGTGCGAACTAAAACTGCCCCTGAGGTTTAGCCAGAGACATATGGAAGCCAGATTGTACCTGTCAAAAGTCGCTATTGAGAAAGCATTGATGTGGGGGAATGTTTTAATGTTCTTGATTGTTAATATTTACTTCGTGACCTTCCCATTAGCAGATATGTGTGCCTCTACTTACAGATATATTCATCCATCTCTCTAATGGCTATGCCTCTGTAGCTGCTGTTAGCATAGGTTATTTATCATTGCAAGTTTAATATATTCCACTCCTGACATGGCCTTCATTTCAACTGAACATGGTAAGGAAAAGCAACACATTCAGGCACATATCTCATTTTTTATATTCGCCAAGCTTTTATATTATTGCAAATCTGAAGTTCAGAAACATAGACTTCTTCTTCCTTTGGAATTCAAAGGAAAATATATTTTCTGAGCTAAAATACAAAGTGAGATTTAAAACAGATTTATTTTGAGTGACAGATTAATTTTGAAATATGTTGCTATCTACTTCAAAACAATGCTTGCTACACTTGAATGAAATTATAATGAAAAGTAATATATAAATAAGAATTTTTTTCTTAGTGAAATAGAATCACATGGAAATTTTTATCTGTGCAATTTATCTGATTCTCTATTTATTTTTACATGCTTAGAATGAGCTATTTTTGTTATATTACCTTTATTTCACTTGTATATATTTTTATGCTATTTCTCATGTTTGGGGTTTTAGTATATAAATATTTTGTTCAATGAATCTTAATATTTTCTTTGTGATACCTGTTTTCAGCAAACACAAACTGACTAAACTGAGATGTCTCCAATTATATATGTCTATCTCATTAAAATATACATACAACTGGTTGATTTCAAGAAGACTCCTTTTTTGAGTATATTAAAACAATGATATACATAATCATATAAAAAGGCTACAATTTTGTGAATGAGTACAATGCTACTGAAACCATAAGCAAAATAAGGATTATCTACAAAGACATGTGGAAGTATAAGTTTTTAGATTATTTTTCTATACACTCAAAATTTGTATATTTTAACTTGACTTAACTCACTTGACTAATACTCATAATGTGTAAGAATGAAGTACAGAAGTACATTTTTATGGTATATTCTGTGAAATTTATTTGTCAATATAATATCCTGGCATGGTCAATTCTGCTCTAGATTTTCTATGTGCTGAAAATTCTGTATCATTGAACCATGAGTATGAATCTAGATCTGTGGCTAGAGACACATTTTAATATGTTGCTGACCGACATGTAAAGGTCTCTGCTGTGCCAGGGAAGAAGTATGTTCTAGGTATGAGTGATGTCAGAATTCAGGTGATGGCATTGCATTAATTCCATGCCATTAGTTTTTTTGGAGAATAATCTATTCATTAGATTTATGTAGAGATGTTCATAACAATGGCCTAATTCTTCAGAAGACAGATGACAAAGCAAACCAGACTTCAGTAAACTTACAACTTGTCCTTGGGAGCAAGATACATACAAATTTAAAAATGGAGTTTGCTTGTAGTGGTGTGACCAGACTTAAGGAATGCCTCATGGAGCATATGTCTGGGAAATTTGCATATATCTTAGACTTGAACAAGTCTAGATATCAGATCAAAGCCCTGTGCCCTATATGTGTATGTATCTATATGTTTAAGACATCAAGAACAGGACTAATCTACATTTAGTTATTTCAACAATACAAACTAAGTTTTAGAAGGTTATTTATTTGTTGTTGTTAGGTATGGTAAAGATGGTATCCGACTCATAGTAACCCTATGTACAATAGGTGAAACACTATTATCAGTGCTTCTCTGTTATTCATAGGGTTTTCAATGGCAGATTGATTTTTGGAAGTGGGTTGCCAGGTCCTTCTCCCAAGCCTACATCACCTCGTGTCCTCAGGTGGTCCCCCATCCAAGTATTATCCAGGCCCAACTCTGCTTAGCTTCTGAAATCTGACCAGATCGGATGCCACTGTGGTGTGGCTGTAGGCCCAGTTGTTTATCTAGTAGGTAATTAATGGACTAATATTTTCATTTTTCTATGCCACAGCATGTACAGTATATCTGTGAATTAAAATAATAGTAATATAACATATTATTGCTGCTCTATCTTTTTACTTCAGTACTGCCCCCCCCAAAGATACTTTAAGATTTTTCTTTAGTTTTCAGTAATCACCCAAATGGAGTTTTTGTAGGTATTTTTTGTAAATGCTATCACTCCCATGAAATTTTAGTATCAGAGATATACTGTACATATATATGGATATATGTTTATTTATATACTATGTTCCTTTAGAAAATCCCAAATTATTGTGATATCTCAGAATTTTCAATTCCTGAAGAATCAACTTTCACTCCATTGCAGACAATATCCCATTAACAATACATACTAAAATATAAAATGATTAAAAACTACTTTTCAAATATTTTTTCTTAAAATATAGCTTATTTCATTAAAATTTTTAATTTGGAAATGTGTATATATTATATTTTGTTTACCATCAACAAAAGTTGTTTGGAATACACAAAAAAGTTCATGAGTTTTCCTTTGGAATTTTTTCTTTTTTTAAAGTCATCTGTTCCCAGAATCTACTGAGGTTTTCTATAAATATTCATCACACTAACTTTCTGTCTGTCTAGTTCTACCTCTGTAGTACTTCCCTCTGCTATGTCATTAATCATCCCTCATTCCTTTCTACCAAAAAGACATGATAACTTAACTCTTATTGTAAATTGCTTCCCATGACTGTAGCCTAACTTCCAACTATTGACCCATTTCTTTTCACTCCTTTAGAGAAGTCTGCTTGAGAAATGTGCCTAAATTAGTGCTGTTTTTTCTTTTTTTCTAATTCCTATTTTTTCTCCAAATCTACTCCAGTGTCACCTTCGCACACTTTACAAAGCAAATTGTGCCAAATACATGGCCAGAATTTATACTGAGAAATTCAATGACTGATCCAGTTCAAATGTCATTTGACTCATCATTTCCTCCTACTTATTGACCACACATTCTAATTCTTCATTGACTTTTGACCTCTAAATAAAGGATTCTGGAGCTGACTGTTGCATTCTGGCACATGCCTTGTAATCTCAGGGATTCACGATTCACAAGGGTGGGAAGGAAGATCGTAAGTTTAAGTTCAGAAGCAGCCTCTGAAAATTACCAAGACCTTATCACAAAATGAAAAATAATAACAAATAAAAAAGAGGCTAGTGACTGGGCTCCGTGTTAGAGTGTTTGCCTAGCATATGCAAAGTGATCCTCTCCCTCTCTCTCTCTCTCTCTCTCTCTCCCCTCTCGTCTATCTCCTGTCTCCCCATCTCTCTCTCTCTCTCTCTCTCTCTCTCACACACACACACACACACATGCACACATGCACACTTGATGTCTTCCATCATGTCACAATGCAACAAAAAAATCCTCACCTGTTGTAGCTCAATTTTGTCTTCACATCCTTTTATAAATTTCCCAGTTTCGGGTATTATGTTATGTTGTTGTTGTTTGGTGCTGTTGAATGGACTCCAAACCCTAAGAACAACAGAGGAAAACACTATTGTTGGTGCTTCTCTGCTATTCTCTGCTATTCTATGCTATTCATGGGATTTTCAATGGCTATTTTTGGGGGGAGTGGGTTGTCATGTCCGTCTCCCAATCCTACAGCACCTGGTGAATCCAGGCGGCCTCTCATCCAAGCACTAACCAAGCCCTGCCCTGCTTAGCTTCTGAGATCTGCCAGTATCAGATGCCACAGTGATATAGCTGCAGGCATTATGTTATGGCATCACTAAACTAAAATATACTCTTTTTCCAATAAACATCTCTGGTCCATTCAGTAACCCTCCTCTAGAGGTGATATAGACTTCTTGGATGTTTATATGCATATTAAATGTAACATGTCCCAAAGCAAACTTCATATCCTCTGCACACACACACAAAATAAAATAAAATAAAATAAAATAAAAGTTTTAACATGGCAGTTTCTCAGTTCAGAAAACTGAATTTACAAATGAAATTTTTCTCACTAAATTAACATATCCAGGGTAATTATCAATCTGGTATTATATTGACTCAATTTAATCTACGAGAAGGATTGTAATCCTCTGTGAGTTCTAAATAAGTGTAAACTTAAACATTTAGATATAGATGTTGACTATCTTTGAACACAGTTAAGAAACAAGTTCACATTTGTTGTTGTTGTTGTCAGGTGCTGTCGAGTTGAGTTCACATTTAGATTATATGAATATGTAAAACAAGTGAAAATATGTTAACAAAACACAGATGGGGGACAGGGAACACATAAACTACCTGTATCTGAATATGTTGTTGCTGTAGGTGCCGTCGAGTCAGTTCCTGGTCATAATGATCTTCACAGCGTTTTCAATTGCTGACTGTTTCTCAATTTTTTCTGGGAGTGGATTGCCACATCTTTCTCCTCTCTGAATATATTCACATATATATGTGCATTTGTGAGTGAATGTGTTTGTGTGTGTGTGAGTGTAGGTAGTAAGGATGAAGAAACAATATTCAAAAATTGAGACACTTACAATCAATTAATGATAAGCACTGGAGTTATAAGTATTATATTAAAAATGATCATTTTGAAAATCTGGAATTGTCGGGGTTTTAGCTCTAGCCCGGCTAAAGTTAGGGCCAAACCCTCAACATAAAACATGGCCGGTGTCGGGAAAGAAGGACCTTGGGAGACCTTCAGATGGTTGGAGAAGAACAGGGGAGGTTTATTGGGGTGCTCCCCTTATGGAGAGCAAGGAGCAAGCAGCCCCTATAGAGCAAGGCTCTATCCCTTTAAGTGCTGGCTCTATGCCTGCAGCACGGAATGCTGAAGGCTAAGTGCTGGTACAGCTCAGCCTTAAAGGCACAGCCACAGCCGCTGGTGTTCAGTTGAGGTCTGATGGTCTTGACTCCCGCTCGCCTTCTTTACCCCGCTCCTTCCCAAGGATGGGAGGAGTTGAGAGGCTCTTGTGGCTTGCTAGATGCCTTCGGCTCTTCAGGGCCCCTGGGCTTGATCTCGCCGGCTTGCTAGATGGTCTTGCTGGAGTAGGGAGCGCTGGTCCAAGTGATGAGGTTCAGGAGATGGTCAGAGAGGTGAGGATCAGAGGAGTGATATGGGGTCCAGGAGCCCTGCTTTTATAGGGTCCTGGAGGGGTCACATGGTGGGGTTCAGCCAATCGG
>VMDO01036339.1:0-15221 GCA_007922755.1 Pedetes capensis
GGCACTATATCTGACAGTGTTTCTTTGCTATCCATAGGGTTTTCAATGGCTAGTTGTTTCTGGAGTGGCTTTCCAGGTCCTACTCCCGCAATAAACATGGGTGGGCATTTATTTCTATGGTATGTTAACATATTCTTTCAGCTATATACTCAAGAATGGCATAGCTGGGTCATATGGTAATTCTATTTTTACCTTTTTGAGGAACCTCCATTACTTATTTCCATAATGGCTACACCAACCTACACTCCCACCAGCAGTGTGGTAGGGTACCTTTCTCCCTGCATCCTTGCTAGCATTTGTTATTTCTTTAGGTGGTGCTAGCCATTATGACTGGGGTGAGATGGTATCTCAAGGTAGTTTTGATTTGCATCTCTCTGATAGCTAAGGATGTTGAACATTTTTTCATATGTTTATTGACCATTGGTATTTCTTCTTTTGAGAACTGTCTATTGAGTTCATTTGCCCAGAACTAATGATGTTGAGATGCTATGTGAAGATCACTTGTAGAGGAACTCTGTTCCTGTCATCTTCAATGTGACCTTGTAACTTTATTTCTTCATCTACGAAATGATTATTATGTATTTAATCTAATCCAAGATGTCATTGATTATAAATGGCAGTTTTTATATATCATGGAAAAGGAAAATATTTGCTATTATAACTGTATGATGCCATTTATTGTGATACCTAGCACAGGTTCTTTCTTTCTTTCTTTCTTTCTTTCTTTCTTTTTTCTTTCTTTCTTTTTTTTTCAGTACTGAGGCATTGAACCCAGTGCCCAGTGTCAAGCATGCTAGGCAAGTGCTTGACTACTGAGCGACACTTCCAGGAGTTCCCCCCTTTTTTATTTTTTATGTTGAGGCAGTGTCTTGCTAAGTTGTATAGGCTGCCTCTGGCTTCAAACTCTGGATCCTCCTATTAAAAGTTATTTTGACATGTTTGACTTTCTGAAAGCCCTCCAAACATTTATCTCCCTTCTGGGGTTTATTTTGATCAATTGCATTTCTTACAATATCAGCTATTTTATTCAATTTTATAAATAGATTTTGACAGATTTAGCATGCTTCTAAAAACTATTCTAAAATTTTCTTCCTTATTTCCACATTTTCATCTATATCTTCACTGGTATTTTATTTTTCCGTGGCTAGAGTAGTTAATGATTTATATGTTTTGTTGTATTACCATATATTCTGAATTCTAATCCACATCCTTTCAAGTTTTAGAGAGCTACAAAATCAGACATAGGTTAGAATCACATGAAGCTTTGATTCACAGTTGAGAGAGTTCTTTCCAGAGCTCTTGCAAATATACAATTCACAAGTGATTCTAATCTGCATCTGACTTTGTAGCCCTCTAAAACTGTTGAAAGAGTATAGATCAGAGTCAAGAATTTACAGTATTTTTAAAAATGTTTCTGAATTTATGTATAGGCTCTTGTTAGAGATTTTCATTTGTTGGTTGGTTAGTTGGTTCCTGATATAATAATTTCTAACTTCTTTTTGTTTTTCTTGGCTTTGATGGCTTGTTTATCCAGTTGTTTATTTATTTCATTTTACTATTTAAATCAAATGTATTTTACCAGTTTCTGCTCTTAGGAATATACTGAAGGTAATGAAATGTTACCTCAATCATGTTTTAACTATGTTGTAGTTGTTAGGTGCCGTCAAGTCAGGTCTGACCCTATGTACAACAGATGAAACACTACCTGACATGGTGCCAGGTCCAGCAAAATATCAGTGCTTGTCTGCTACACATAGGATTTTCAATGGCTGATTGTTTGAGGAGAGGGCTTCCAGGTCCTTCTCCTAAGCCTACAGCCCCTGGTATTCCCAGGTGGTCTGCTATACAAGTATTAACCAGCCCCAACCCTGCTTAGCTTCTGAGATCTGAAGAGATTGGATGCCATGGTGGTATGGCTATAGGCCCCTTTTTTATTATTGGAAATTTTTAATGTACAACTTAATGTGTTTCATTTTGACATGTATTTCATTGTGACATTTCCATATATGTGTTTCATTGTACATTGCACAGATAACTTCCCCCTTACCCTCTTGGGCACCTCCTTCCCCCTCTCCTATCCCCCGACCAAAGGTCTCTCTTCTACTTCCATGTCTTTTTGTGGGATCATTTTTTGATATACCCTTGCATCTCAATTATGATTTAAGTTCAAACTTTTTTCTGCAGTGATCTATCTTTTTACATCATCAGTAGTATTACATGAATAATCTAGCCCATTTGTATTATTACCATCCTTTGGTATTGTTGGTATTATTATAATTATTTCCATAACTATTAAAGTTGGGCTGTTTAGACTATTTTTTAAAAATCACCTTTTCTAAATATTCTTAACTTTTGGTTTTAAGTGCTTGTTTGAAAATAGATTTATTTTTAAGAAAGAATTTTTGAAATATTCAAGAGACGAAGTATTTCTAAACAGCCATAAGATTTCCCCGTTATATATATTAAATGTACACACAGGGATATATCCTCATCTTAATAATTGTGGGCTTATTTTTCCTGCAACATAGAATTTTTTTTCTTGTTGAGATTATTATCTTTTATTTTGGGAAATGTTTTTCCTATATGTTGTCAAAATATTCCATTTGACTCTACTATTATTCAGTGGCCCAATTCTGTGAATGTTTGATCTCTTATTTATGTCATTCATATCTATCATTTTCTCTAATCACTTTAGCACTTCAATTGACATCTAATTAATGTACCACAAAATACATAGATCTGTAGGATGAACAAGTATAGTGATCTAATGTACAACCTGAGTACTATAGGTAATAAAATTGTACAGTAATTGAAATTTCTGCTAGACAAATAGATTTTACCTATTCCAGCTTGCTTTCAGTTCCATTTGCTTGAAATACTTTTTGTATCCTTTCATTTTCAAGTTGTATTTATCTTTGCCAGTGAGGTGGACTTCATGAAGTCAGCAAATATTTGACTCTTTCTTTTAATCCAATTAGTCTGATTCCTTTTAATTAAAAATTAAAATCATTTACATTCAGAGTTATAGAAAAGTATATACTAATTCCTTTCATCTTCTTGTTTTTGCAATGTTTGATTCTTTCCTAATCCCCATTTGCTTATCTGCCCTGCTAGTGAGATTTATTCTTCCCCATATCCTTGTGGTCATATTTGCTTTCCTCTTCTGTGTATAAGCTTCCTTTAAGGATCTACTACAGTGATGGCTTAATGGTCATAAATTCCTTTAGTTTTGCTTATCTTGGAAGGTCTTTATTTCTCTTTTATTTCTGAATGATACTTTGATGGATATAGTAACCTAGTTTTGCAGTTATTTTCTTTCAGTACTTGAAGTACATTATTCCATGTCTTCCTGGATTTTAGTCTTTCTGGCAAGAAATCTGCTATTATGCTGGTGGGTTTGCTTTTATAAATATCTTTGCACTTCTCTATGGTAGTTTTCAAATTCTTTCTTTGTTATGTACACTTGGCATTTTAACTATAACATGATATGAGAAGGAATTTTTTCTAGTCATGTCTGTTTATACTTCCAAAAATCCTGGATACCCACCTTTTTTCTGAGTTTTGAGAATTTTTCTGCTATTATTTCATGGAATGTTTCCTATGCCTTTATCTTCTATCTCTTCCCCTTCCCTGCTTAAGATTCATAAGCTTTGCCTTTTATTGGTGTTCTAGAGGTCCTGCATGTTCTGTTTGTTCTTTCTTATTTTTTCTCTATTACTCTCTGAATGTTCAACTCATCTACCTTTTCTTCAAGCCCTACTATTCTGTCTTCTGCTTAATCCAGTCCATCTGAGAGGCTTTTCAGCTGTGTTTATTTGAACTGATTAGTTTTCATTTCCAAGATTTCTATTTGATTTTTTTCAGAATCTCTACCTCTTTATGAATAGCCTTTCATATCCTGCATTGCCTTCCTTATTTCATACAGCTATTGAGTCATATCCCCACTCAGTTCATTCAGGTTTTACTCACATCTTCTTTGAGTTTGTTGATCCTTCTTATAATTTCCTTCTGAATTCCTTACTTGGGATTTCATCCATTTCACTGTCACTGAAATTAATTACTGTGGAATGGTCAACTTACGGAGGAGTGATTTTACCTTGGTTTCTTTTGTTTGTTTTGTTTCATTGTTTGTTTTAATATTTCTTGTGTTCCACACTGAGATTTGCTCATCTGGGGCTGAGCCATCAGCTATAAGTTTAACCTCATATGCTTTCAGTTGAAGTTTTTGCCAAGGTCTGGGAAAGACTAGGTCATGGCAGTGCAGTTTTTTTGTAACTGGGCTTGGTGTGTAGCTCAGTAGCTGTGATGGTTAATCTTATCAATGTGACTGGACTTATAAGTGCATAGGAGATTAGTAAAACACACCCCTGCATGTCTCTGAGGGATTTTAGAGAGGATTAATTAAGAGGGGAAAACTCACTCTGAATATGGGTGGCACCATCAGATAGGCTGGGAACATGGATGGAATAAAAGGGGCAAGAGGAGAAAATTGGCTATCAGAGGCATTCTTTCTCTTTCCCTATCTCTGCTTCCTGCCTGCTGTAAGGAGAGCTGCTCTTCTCCCCCATGCTCTCCCTGCTACAATGAACTACACCTCTGAGTCTGTGAGCCAAATTAAATAATTCTTCCTTTCGAGTTGTTTTCTCAGGTACTTACCAAAGTGGAAAAATTAAACCTGACTCACATCGTAGCGAAACACCCACCCAATGTGCTCAAGGCACCAGGCTATATCCATAACAGCACTCAAAAAGAAAAAAAAAAAACTAACTTTAGTAACAACTGCAAGATGTAAGTAAACCAGCTATAGAAATACAGGAATAGCCAAATAAAGGCTATTACTACCACAATTCCAATAACCTTTGAGGAGAAAGGAGTAAAGATAATACTAAATGAATTAAGAAGATATTATTTTTTTAAAAAAGATAGGAATAGAAAAAAGATAAAATAATACTAAAGAATAATAGTAAATATAAGAGAAAATAATGGAAAGAGAAGAGGGAATAATAAATAGAAGAAAGGAATGTGAAAGAAGGGAAGAGAGACAATCCAATTAAAGATTAAGAACAAAAAATCCCCCAAAAGCTATGAAAATATTTAGAGAGGGAAGATGAGAAAGAAGAAATGAAAGAAAATGATCAAATAAAATAAAAAATATAGAAAGAGGAGGGAAAAATAAGGAAGGGAGAAAGAAAAGATTAAAGTTAAATATTAAAAGCCAGGCTCGTAGTTCTTATCCCAGAAATCAGGAAGCTGAGACAGAAAGACAGTAAGCCTGAGGCCAGCCTGGGACCCCTGGTGAAAGCCTATCTTAATAAACAAACAGAAGAAGACAAAGAAATTTGACATTAAAGAGAGAAGAAATGAGAGGGGAAGGTAAAATAAAAAAGGAAAATTAAATAATGAAAAGTTTAAAATTTATATGTAAATATTCAAATCAATAATGCATGACCCAGAAAGTCTCAATAGAAAAACAAACAAAAATACAATGAGGAGAGAAAGAGAGAGAGAGAGAGAGAGAGAGAGAGGTAAAAAGAAAAGTTTTCCTGTCCTCCAAGGAGGTCCAGCTGTGTGTATGGAAGTGCAAATCTCAATGTATTCCAGATAGGTCTTTCAGTGCCATTTGGTGAGAGAAGAGTCTGTGAGCTGTATGATTTTTTCCTCTTTAGTTTGTGTTGCTCTCCTAGCAATGGGAGGGCACAGTTTGTGGACAGAGTCAGTTGTTATTACCCTTAGCTGTCCAACTAGTCAGGACAGGATGAAGCAGAAGACCATATTTCTGCTGCTGGCTTATCTGAGTATCTAGCACCTTCTGACGTCTGCTCCCTTGGTGGGGAAATGTGATGTTGGGGTTGTAGCAAACTGTGCTTAAGGGTGAACAGTGGTGCAATGAACTCCACCTTAGAGATTCTGATCTTCCACTACTTAGCTACTAGGTATAATCACTTGCAACTGCCCATTCTTCCCCCCTAGAGCTCCCACAGCTATCTTTCCAAATTGACAGCCCCAGATGCTTTACCTCTGCTCTGTCTTGTGTCCAAGCTCCGCTTCCTATCTATTGGAGCTATCCATGGTTCTGATTCAACGTCTTTCCTCTGTGGCTAAACTAGTTCTCTAGGCTGACATTGGCTGGATCAGCATTTACACCCTTGCTATGAGATCCTGGAGACAGAACAATGCACGGACCTTTGACTCCCAGAGCTGCAAGCTGAGACAGGACCCACTCAAGATGGCCACCTGCCACTGTACCACAACCAAATACCAGAAAGAATAGAGAATTCCACTGCCAATGTGCTATGCAGATTCCAGGTGCCCTTTCTGGCTACACTACCATTGCTGCTCAGCATGGAGACCAGTATTAATTGTGTTTCCAGAGTCTCTTATTCTTTCCTTTTTCTCACCTCAGCCACATCCTCTGCCATTTCATGTTCTTTGCTGGAGCATTCTTTTTCGACCTCTCTTCTGTTCTCCAAATTCATTTTTTTTACTTACTTACTTATTTATTTATATTACTGTTGATGTTAAAGATTGTCTGTTTGCAACTGAAACTGCAGTGCCTCCCCACCATTCTACACATTGAAGGGAAGCTGCTCCCCAGCAGTTTCAATTCTACCTCTGGAGAAGCCGGTGATCAGTATGTGCCATTAATTCACTGTCTTGGACTACCTTCTAATCCTGTTCATGTTGTTTTTGTACATCGAATATTCTGTTTCTCAGTGCTGGTTCAGCCCTGTTACTTGTATCTATCACATGACATACATCCTCAGATTGCCACCACCTCTCCCACCGATGTTGCCATGAACGTCTTGAACATGTTTCCTTACAGATATATGTATTTGTTTGTGATAAGTACCCAACAGTAGAACTGATGGATCATCAGGCATGTAAGTGTTGAATTTCACTCAGCACTATCAGATTTCTCCACAGAATGGCTGCACTAGTCCATGTTTCACTAGCAGTGCCTAAGGTTTTCTATGCTCTTATTTCCACACCAACACTCAGCATTAGGTAGCATTCCAGTGTTTGGCAGTGGAGTGAAAGAAAAACAACATACCAGTGTTATTTATGCTAAATTCCATCATTTTTAATAAATATATGACAGTCTTAGTATAATAAAGACATTAACCTTTACTCTGCCATATACCTCATAACTGTTTCTCCTGAAGTTGACCTTCAAATATGCATTGTTGTTGAGGTTTTTAAACTTATTTCTAAAATTTTGGAATATTTTCATTTTACAGAATCAAATTGATCCGTTTATTTCTGTACTTTTTGTCCATAGTCTGCATGTGCTTAGAAAGACCTTTCCATCCATCTAGTAGAGAGAAAATTTATGCTAAATATTATTCAAAAGCCTGCAGCTATAACCCTGTGTCATCTGATCCTGTCAGATCTTGGAAGCTAAGTGGTTTGGGCCTGGTAAGTACTTGGATGGGAGACCTCTTGGGAATACCAGGTGCTGTAGGCTTGGGAGACGGACCCAGCAATCCCCTCCCAAAAATCAATCTGCCATTGAAAACATAATGAACATCAGAGAATCACTGACAATAGTGTTTCCCCTGTTGTATGTAGGGTTGCTATGAGTCAGATATAGACTCGATGGCATCTAACAACAACAACAATTATTCAAAAAAGTTTACAAATTTTTTACATTTTAGTCATCAGAGAATGTAATGTAGATAGCATTTCCATCCCTCAACTTTAGTGTATTCTTTCCTTCACACTCAGGATTTGGGAGTGACCAAAATAGAGGGAAAGAGCAAGGAACTAAGAAAGGTTCAGAGATGAGGTAATGTCTCATCTTTGTGAACATGCTTTGTTCATAAAATAACTGAGTTTTTACAACTTGAGATTGCTATTTTTCTTTTTAAAAGAAATGCATGTCCAGTCACATCAAGATGTGCTTTGCATTTTCTGTTTATGAAAGTTATGATCCAAAATAAAAAAAACTTAAATAATATTATGTGCTGACATAATTCCTATTCATCTCTTTCTGACCTCTTATAATGATGTATATGAATTGAAATAGTTGCTAATTATTTATTAAATGATGGAGAATCTTAGAAAAAATTAGATATGTTAACATCTGAGCCTATACCATAACACTGGAAGTTATCATATGATTTGCAATGCAGTCTTTCTGTTTAGCAAGCTCTATCTCACATATATTTTTAAACTCCTATCATTTGTTCATTTTAGTGTGTTGTTTTCCTCCAGAGCCACTATTTGTAATGATTTTCCCTTTCTCTTACCATCTTATAGTATTTTTCAGACTCAAAATTTTACTTTGGGTACCCTTATCAGTGAGCTATATTGACATTTTATAGCAAAGTAGAATCCCAAAGCAGAGATACATAAAACAAGTCAATATCTTGCCAAAGTTTGCTTGTGAGTCAAAGAATTTAATGATCCAGCAAAGAAAATACACAGCACACACACACACACACACACACAGACAACATGCACACACACACACAAATAATGATTGTTTGGTCTTGAAAGTTTTGCCATTTTAGTCAAGTGGAACAATCTGATCAGCATGAGCGATAGAATTTATAATCTCATACACTAATGATTGCTTATTGTTCTTTTTGTGGTAAAGGATTGAAACTTAAGTGGAAAACACTGATTCAAATCCAAACTATCATTTAAAAATTTCTTAAATATATAAAACTTCAGGATCAGTATTTTGGAATATTTTTCTTAAATTGTTTCTTTGGAGTAGAAAATGGAATTAGAATGAAAATTGTGAAATCTTAAGCTACTTCTAAGAAATAAACATTTCCCCCAAAACTTAGGCATAATAAGACCTTGAATATGTAATCAGTTCTTTTTTTACTCCCTGATCCAGGCCTACTGTAACATAACAAGTCCTGGCTCATAAGAAGTTGGGCTGCTCTGGAGCTGGGATTTAGCTCAGTTGGTAGAGCACCGCTCTGCAGTCTCTGAGGTCCTGAGTTCAATTCCTAGCACCACAAAAATGGGAGAAGGATGTGGCAACCCACTCCCGAGGCAATCCTGAAAGAGTCAGCCATTGAAAACCCTATAAGGATCACTATGAGTCAGACACAACTCTATGGCACCTAACAACAACAACAACCTAGTAGTTAGAGTGGGGAAGACCTGGAAAAAAAAAAAAAAGAAGAAGACGTTTGGCTGCTCTGAAGAGACTGAAACAAAAAGACTTTGGTATTGTTTTCAATGGTAATATCAGATATTCTACATTACTTTTCTGGTAATTTTAACTGTTGATAATTGTTAAATAGTGTCAGGGAAATTCCAGCTGCATGCAGTCAACCCTGGTATCTTGACATGCAATATACTGTTTAAATAATGTATGTCTTAATGCCAAATAGTTATATGTATAAATAAAATAGCTTAAGCAAGATTAATCATATTTAACAAATAGAACAAGAGTTAAAGTGCACTTTGAAGGAGAGTAAAATATCCTATTTTACAATACCTAAACTAAAGGGAGGCTGGAAATTACTCATTATTCCTAAACCAGAAATAAGTGCTCACCAGCTTTGAATGTTTGTCTTCTTGGGTGAGCAAATGCAGTAGTGAAAAGCTTTCTAAGCAGTAGATCAATGGGAGTGGAAGAAGACTAGCCCAGGGAGATTTAGAATTCTCTAATCCCTAATTACAAACTATACCTTCCCTGTATCAGTTTCAGGCTTTCCCAGCATGAAGCGAAGGACTTCAAAGCCATAAGAAGCTGAAAATACTATTTTTTCATTGTATGCATCCAAATGCCCATAGCAACAAAGGAAGAACATTTCCCCCCAAGAAATAAATACAATTGCCTTATTAGTTTCCAGAATACTGGTTGCATTGGTACTGAAATCTATTCCTGTATAGCCTTCAATGTTTTGAAACTCTGGAAGTAGAAATCAACTTGAATTTCATTCTTGAGACACAGTTCTCTTCAACTAGCTACAATTTTTTTAAATTATAATTGATGATTACTTTTTTAATTTTGTAGCAAAAGTACCAGTTTTTATGAATGATAAAGTGCAAAATTAACTATACTCATTTAAGAATCAATAATATGCTTGCTTATCTTCAATTAGGTACACACTAGATCAGTGAGGAAAACTATTATTCACGTAGGGGTAAGTATGGTAAAAACATGTTGCAGCAATAATTGGAATAGCTGCCACTTAGCTGGAAGAATAATTTTTTTCACTTTATAGATATTTTTGTGAGTCAGTCTAGATTGTTACTCCCATAACTCAATGAGTCACTAAATCATATGCATTTTACTTCCTAAAATCTTCTTGTGTAGTGTCTATCTACCACAGCTAAGCCTTCAGGACTATCCATTATCTGAACTCTTACAACCTTCTTTTAGCTGTTTTTCTGGCTACTCATGTCTCCCACTTCTAATGTATTTCTATACTACTGTCTGAGTCTAATTTGACTGTTTTATTTTAAAATTAAAATCTTTTCTTCTGCATAGTAGCTGGATCAGGTCCAAACCTCTTTACATGAGCACCTCTCTCTCTCTCTCTCTCTCTCTCTCTCTCTCTCTCTCTCTCCACTAGACAGATAGATATAGATATAGATATACATACATATCATATATATGTGTCATATACTTGACCTCTGTCTTCCAACTTCATCTCCCTCCCAAATGATACACCTACCTTTAGCCAGAGGACCAGAAGTCTAGTCTATCAAAACACTTACATTTCTCTGAGCATCTCTGTCGTAATGACTTCTATTTCATGGTGTTCTATCTGCCCAGAATATTCTCCCAAATCTGGAAATGTCCTTCATTATTCTTCCCTGAGTCATTTAAAACAGAGGCAAGTTCCTGTAGGAAAACTTTCCAGACATCTAATAAAATAATATGTAATGAGAATATCTTTTCTTATTGATAAGAACATATTTAGTAGTTACAATAAACATAGGAAGCAATATGTATTGTTATCCTTATTTTAAAGAAGAGAAATGTGAAGCCATACCACCCTGGCACCTGATCCCATCAGATTTCAGAAGCTAAGCAGGGTGAGGCCTGGTTAGTACTTGGATGGGAGACCACCTGGGAATACCAGGTACTGTAGGCTTGAGGAAGGATCTGGCAGCCCACTCCCCTTCCAAAAACCAGCCATTGAAAACCCTGTGAATATCAGAGAAGCACTGATATAGTACCAGGCATGGCATAGTGTCAGGGAGTGTTTTGTTCTGTTGTATATAGGGTCATTATGAGTTGGACCCAATTTGACAGCACCTAACAACAGCAATAAAGAAAACTGAAATTCATAGAGAAAATTGAAATTCATAGAGATTAAGATATGTGCTTCATGCCACACATGCTGTAAGTCTATGAACTCTGGCAGTACAAATCTACCCTATAATTTTTTTTTACTCTCCTATGCTTTTCTGATTTTTATCTCAGCACATACAAGAATCTTAGAGCACTACAGTTTATGACTCTATCTTCTCCTAGACCATGAATCCTTCCGGGCAGGGACATTGTCTGTTTTGTCCTGCCTGTGTTGCTGGCAGCCAGTGTGACCTTGATACACAGTAGAATACTCAAATAAATGAAAAAAAAAAGACTCATGAATTATCCAACTTTTCCTTTTCTTTATTTGCTTTTTGTTCATTAATTGTCCCACGACTGTGGCTGTATAAAATGCAAACTAAAGAATGGAATAAATATGATCCTCTAATCAGGCCAGTAAGTACCTATTTTGATGTTCCACAAGAAGGTTTAGTGTGGGGAAAAAGGTAAACCCCTGATTTACATGAAGTATCTATATGCATTCTTTTGTTATCACAAGTGTATATTTAAATTTAGCCTGTGTATGCCTTGTTTTGGTGCTGGGATTTAGCTCAGTTAGTAGAGTGCCCCTCTGCAGTCTCTGAGGTCCCGAGTTTGATTCCCAGCACCACAAAAATGGAAGAAGGACATGGCAATCCACTCCCGAGGCAACCCTGAAACAGCCATTGAAAACCCTATGAGGGTTGCTATGAGTTGGACACAACTTGATGGCACCTAACAACAACAACAACAATATTTTGTTTTCTCAGAGCAATAATTCCCAGGGAAGAGTCAGTGTCTCTGTGATTCTCACATTGCTTAGTTACATGGTGCACACATAGACCACTCAGTAAATATTTGCTAAATAAATGAACCAATTATTTCATTAATCACTGTTTATTAAAACAATAACCTGATCCTTTTAGTATATTTGTAGTATTTGAATAGTATTTGAAAATATGTATTTGTGTCAGAAAGCTCTCATGATTTTCCATTCTTAGTGATCTCAACACTTCTTCCCATTTATGATCATTATTTCATCACTTTACATTTTGGGGATTATATATCAATTTTCCAATAGGTTTAAATATCTGACTCAAAGGTTGCAATTTTGAAGTGCAGTAATACTGTTTTAGGGTACAACACCTAGTACCCACTATAATAGGTGCTCACTTGGACATCATGAGGCTGAGCAGCCAAGTAGACCTGCTACTATATCCCAACTCTTTAACTTACTAAGTGTGTGAGCTTGGGCTAGATACTTTATCTCTCTTAGCTACATATCTCCTTACAATATGGATTTTTGGAATAAAGCACTTACCATAGATTTTACCCCATAGGAAGTGCACTATCATATGACTGGGTTTTTTTTCTGGTAAAATGCAGGAAACTAAGATTTCTTCCCATTTCTGACAATAACAACATATGGCATTAGATAAGCCTCACTGGTTTTTTCATTAAACAGGACTAATGCAATTAAATTACTTATCTGAAGAGATGCTATTGGATCACTGACTTTCCTTGGTCTCATATAATTATCAAACCTTTTACATAAATTTTAATCTTCTTTCTTTCTTTCTTTTTCAGTGTTGAGTGACTGAACCCAGGGTTTCTTACATGCTAGGTAAGTGTTCTACCTTTAAGCTGTACCCCAACCCTCTTTTTAGTTCTTAGTTTAAGACAGGGTCTCTCTAATTTGTGCAGGTTGGCTCTGGCCTCAAACTCATGATCCTCCTACTCCTGCCTCCCAAGTTGTTGGGTTTACAAGTGTGTGCCAGCTTTAATCTTCTTTCAGTTATAACCTAGCTTAGGAGGACTCTGTGGAAAATCCATGGGTGTATATTTTCATCTACTATGTGCTATTCACATGGCCAGACCACGTATGGATATGAAGGCCAAGATGTAGAGTTTTAATTACAAGAGGAACACCCTGGAAGTTTTTGTTCCTTTTATTTTAAGTATTGGTCTGGAACTGTATGAGGACTAGATGGTGTACAATCTACTTTTCAAAAGTTCCAAATTTGCTGACTCTTATTTTCATTCACACACATTCTTCATCAACATAAATCTAGAGTCAGGTGGAAGCTGGAGTAGTTGACTGTTGATGGGTGTTTAGTAATGACATCTCTGTAGAGTTGACACATTGTGGAGACCATGTGGAGAAACAAATGAACCAGCCCAGTGCAGAGCCCACTGAACAGAGTCCAGGCAAGAGGAAGAGTAGGTGAAGATTTCCTGAGTTGGAAAGAACTTGGAGTAGTTAAGACAGAACTGAAACTGAAGTGTCTGGAGCTGAGTGAACAAGGGAAGGATGATAACTGCGTTTAATTGAGAGACAGGCAGTCATTCATCAGACCATGCTTATCTTTTGAGCCACATGAAGTTTGGGTTTTATTCTAAAGCAATAGGAAGTCCTTAGCAAATTTAAACAAGAAAATGATCTGAATTATAATTTTTTACTCTTCTAGTTGCAATGGTATGGGCCTCCAACAATCATTATTATTGATCAAGAATTTGAAACTGCTGTCTTATACAAGTGATCTAGAAGATATTGTCATTCCTTCTTCCTCATTCTCCATATCCAGCCCTGTTAATGCAACTTACCCTATATTTCTCAAATCTAATGCTTTGTATCCAACGGATCCCATGGCCTCAGTATTGGTTCAACTGATTATTCTAATAGGATACACACTGATTTCTCCTAAAGGGTGGTTCTCATTGTGCCACATCTCTCCTTAATAACTTTTAAAGTATTTCTAATACTTAAGGTAAATGTAACTCCCACTTTTCCCAAGACACTCTCAGCTTATACATTTAGCCCTGGTATTAATAGCACAAACATTTCTTTCAAAAGTATCCTGATTTGAATGATAAATTATATAGTGACTTTAGTACTTTTAGTTCTAAATCTACACTCTTCAGCTAGTCATTTGAATCTTCCTCAAGGCCTACATTCCCCTACTCTTGATTGGCCCAACACTCTATGCTATATTTTCTAGGAATGTTTAAAATGTATAGTGTCTTAAAAGCATAACATTCTCTGCCCTCATTGTCTTTCCCTGTGATCTATATAGCTCCCTCACTTCTTCCCATAGCTAACTTCTGTATGCTACTTTTAGAATCCTTTCCCACCCCTGGCTCATGTACTTCTTCTTGTGATAACATAGTTTTTCATATTACCAGTGACTATCACAAAGCCAGGAAATGTTTATGGAAAGTAGGAAATGAAGGAATCAGGCAGGCTGACAAAGAAGGAAGGAAGGAAGGAAAGAAAGAAGTAGAAAGGAAGAAAAATGGAAGGAAAGAAAGAAGAAAAACTTGTTTCATATATCAAAGGTGTCTAATAAATCTTGGTTATCACCCAAATATAGTCTTTCTTCTAATCTAATTACCATATTAATTATAAAGTCATTTTAAATCAATTTCTGGCCTAGATATATATTTTATGACTGATATTTTGCCTTATTGTCAGAGTCCTATAATATAATTGATTGGACTGGTTCCATTCATTTTACTGATAAGGAAATTGAGACTTCTCCACAGAATTTCTAGTTGCTTGAAAGTGGCTTTTTCTTTTTCTTTTTTTAATTATTGAATTAAAACAAAGGTATGCCTAGGATACATCTATGAATTTATTTTTTATAATGTTCTGATGGATAACAATTGATTATAAGCTGCAGTTTCTCAATTTGATTGTCACATATACTTCATAGACATTTTAGTTAAATATGATTTCTCAAGGATAGTTAAATTCATAAGTTTGTGCTTTGTAAATTAAAAGATGAATATCTGATGTCAGGAAAAAGTTAGGGGCCTATATTATATCTACAGTACAGAAATGAAAAGTGGTCAAAATGAGGCTAAAATTTTCTAGGACACTGTGCTGGGTTCTTTGCATTTCTCCTATATCTCTTTAAGATTTATTCTCTGCCTTTCTCTGCTCTGTCCCTTG
>VMDO01036340.1:0-15246 GCA_007922755.1 Pedetes capensis
TATATGTCCTTGGGTTCCATTTCTGTTTAAGATAGAAACTTTTCCTGTAGTGGTCTTTGTTTCTATCTTGTTAGAACAATTAATGGCTGACTGTTTCAGGATTGCCTTGGGAGTGGATTGCCAGGCCCTTCTCCCATTTTTGTGGTGCTGGGAATTGAACTCGGGACCTCAGAGACTTCAGCGCAGTGCTCTACCCACTGAGCTAAATCCCAGCCCTTGACATGGACTAGGAAGGTAAAATCACTAATTAGAACCATTAATTTCCTTACCAAAATATATGAGACCACATTTTACAAAGCAAAAGTAAAAAGTCCTATTCTCAACATTACTGACTTTTAAGAATTTTTTATAGGATTTCAGAGCCATTTAAACATTTGGGAAGTTTTTCCTTGTTCAGGTAATAAAGTTATTGGCCAGACATTTAAGTGTTTAAAAAATCAACTATTTCAAATTTATACATGCAGTTGAAAATGTTAAGGTAATTTAAGTTTGTAAATGTGCCTGATTTGTTAAGGAAAACTTAAATTTTTCAACTCAGTTTAATCCATTCTCAAATCAAAAGGCTCCCTGAAACACAACTTTTACATAAAAATGAAGATTTCAAAATAGAATAAGGAGATTTGTAAATTTTACTTTTAAAGACTATATATGACTGGTTTTTAATGAAAACATTGTATAAGTCATTCCAAATAGTTTTTTTTCCCTCCTGCTCCATAAATTAGCACCCTAGGACATTGAAAGAAACTATCCTAAAAGTTTGAGAAGATCAAATAGAAACTCTTTCTTAAGGTCTACTTGGGATTTTTAGACTGCCTCCTTGGCCAAGTATCCCTGACTATCCAAGAAAGTGAGTCACTTTCTCATCTATATTTCCATACTGGTTATATGGCACAGGAAAACGTACATGAGTTAAGAGCACAAGTTTTGTAATTAGACAATATGGTAAAAAATCCTTGATGTGCCAACTACCAGTTGTGTGATTTAGAACCAGTTGTTCCACTCCTCCAAGCTACTACTTCCTTTTATATAAGGTAGTGTTGGTTAGAGATGAGTGGTGCCTCCACTTATCTCTAAATTGCTGAGTAGGATCCAACTGATAGCAATCCTCATGGAGTTTTCAATGGTTGATTGTTTCAAGATTGCCTTGGGAATGGATTGCCACACCCTTCTCCCATTTTTGCAGTGCTGGGACTTGAACCCCGGTCCTCAGGGAGTGTAGAGCAACACTCTACCAACTGAGCTAAAACTCCAGCCCTTTATATAAGGTAACAGTACTAAATCCCACCTCATAAAAACACAATTTAGACAACTGTTTAGTTCAATGATTAATATTGCTTTGCCCTCATAGCATTGTGGCTGTGTCTGCTTATCACAGATAAGTTCTGATTTTAAGCATATCCACTATATGTTTAACAATGATATAACAGGTAACATTTTATAGTGCTTATTTTGTGCCAGATTTTTGTTCATTTGTTTGTTTGTTTGTTTACTTTTTTGAGACAGGGTCTCTCTAAATTATGCAGACTGCCTCTGGTTGTGAACTTGGGATCCTCCTGCCTCCCCCAAGCCACTGGGATTATAGGCATGTGCCACTGTGCCCAGCTGTGCCAGACATTTTTCTAAGTAATTTGTATATATGAATTCATTTAATCCTCATAACCCCAAAAAGGGAGAAGCACCCAGCAACCCACTTCCAAAAAGCATTCAGCCATTGAAAACCCTATTAATAGCAGAGAAGCAGTAACAATACTTTCTCCTGTTGTATATATGGTCACTGAGTCAGATACGGACTCCATGGAACCTAACAACAACAACCACCCCAAGAAATAAATTAATAATTCTCATTCTACAAGATAAGAAACAAAAGATCCACAAATGTTAAATTACTAATGCAAAACCACATAGATGGAACTAGGTAGAGCAGGGATTTGAATACAATCTGATTCCAAGGTACATGCTTTTAACCACTGTAGTTTACTGTCTCTCTTTTAAGATAATTTAACAAATCATTTGACATTTTCTTATGATATATACTTATTATTGTTAGGTGCTGTCCAGTCAGGTCTGACTCATAGAGAGACTGTCATAGAGTTTTTAATGGCTGATTCAGGAAGGGGAGTGAATTGTCACATCCTTCTCCCATTTTTGTGATGCTGGGAATCGGACTCAGGTCTTCAGAGAGTGCAGAACAGATGATCTACCTACTGAGCTAAAATTGAATAAGATGGAATTGATCATAAGTAGTTCACAGTATCCCTCTTGTGTCTTTCAGCTTGTCATGCTATGGAGGCTTGCAGGTTGCTGTGATACTGAAAGCTATGCCACAGGAATTTCAGATACCATGGGGGCCAGTAGTAGTGTGCAGGTTTCGGCTGAACTTTCAGACTAAGAAAGACTAGGGAGAAGAACCCAGAAGCCCATTCCTGAAACATTAGCCATTGAAAACCCTGAGTAGCAGAAAAGCACTATCAAATATAGTGCCAAAAAATGAGTCCCCCACCTCCAGGCTGGAAGGCATTCAAAAGGTGACTAGGCAAGAGTTGCTTCCTCAGGGTAGAGTCAATCTTGATGATGGGAATGGAGTAAAAACCCTGGCACCTCTATTTGCTGATATGGCACAACTCAAAATGTGAAGAAACATAGTGACTATAACAATGGGCTCAAACATAAAAAGATTGTGTGCATGGCACAGTGTTTGGTAATGTTCCATAGTGTTGCGTACTGGTTCTCTAAGAGTCAGACCTGACTCAGGGGCACCCAACAATAAGTTCACAGTATAGCAAAATAGACAAGCACCTACATGTAATTATGATAAAATGACAGAAAAGGCAAGTATGGAATAAATTTTCTTTCCTTTGTTTCACTGCTCACTTCAAGTGTCAACACAAATCTGTTATTTACTGGGCTGGCATTAGTCTTGCCCTATCCATTAGCAATGCCTACATGCAAAAGAAGATTAAGCACTTGATGATTTTTATTCATCAAGGAACTCAAGAGAGAAACTTCTAAGCCAGGAATGGCATCACCAAGAACCTACCAAAGTTAAAGGACAGAGAGATTCAGCCTTCCTGGAGAAGCTATAGCTAGCCACAGACTGCTGAGTGAGCTACTTACTGCTCTGGGGTTACATCAGTTGTTGGAGTCTCTAAATAAAGGTTGTTTGTTTCAGAAAATTGGGACTCTGCCTGATAAAGGAATTAGAGCAACAGATGAATACAGAACTCCATACAGAACTCCAGCACTACCACATATATATATATATATATATATATATATATATATATATATATATATATATATATATGTATGTATATATATGTACACACATATACATGTCTCTGTGTGTATATATATGTATATATATGTGTGTGTATATATATACACACACACACATACATATGTGCTCTCCTTATAGATAGTGCTCTCACACTCTCTCTATATAGAGATATCTATATATAATCTATCAATATCTACATATCTCTCTCTCTCTCTACATATATATATATATATATACATACATACATATATGTTGTTGTTGTTAGGTGCCATCGAGTCATGTCTGACTCATAGCGACCCTTATAGGGTTTTCAATGGCTGATTGTTTCGGGATTGCTTCATGAGTGGGTTGCCACGTCCTTCTCCCATTTTTGTGGTGCTGGGAATCGAACTCAGGACCTCAGAGTCTGCAGAGGAAATATTGAACCTGCCTTCCTGCCTATGTCAAGTCTGTCTCCCATAGAAAACCATCCAGTGCATAACCCACCAGATGACACTAGAATTATGGAGTTACTTTTATTTCTAAGTGTTTTTTGGCTAATAAGATTAGTCTAAGTCCATGGGAGGTAGAACCCAGTTCACTCCTGAGTCTCAGAGACACAAATATATCAGCTATTAAAGAAATTATATTAGCTGTAAGCCTAACTTCTTCTTGATGTTTGGTGCTATTCTAATATTTTTCAGTGGAATAGCTTAACCTCCTTCTTAACCTCAGGGGAAATTTTTCACTTAAATGATCAGGAATGTTCATTTCCTTAAAAAGTAATTCATCTTCTGACTGGTTCAGCAATATGAAGAAAAAGGAAACAGATGAAGTTGCACAAGCCCCCCTGAGACTTCTGCTCTTTATCTTCTTCTACGTATCTAACCCAGATGGTGACATGTATGAAATTATCATTCCCATATGTCTATATTGTATAATACATATTGGGCATCAATCATTTTTCCAGAATTAGTAGCTTTTTCCTATTTGGGACTAGAAGTTTCCCCAATTGTTTTGGTTATCTATTAGTGTCTAACAGTTTACCTCTAAATTTAGTAATTTAAAGCAAAAATCATTTTATAATCTCTTGTGATTCTGTAGATTGATTTGGCTCAATTGAGTAATGTTTCTGTTGGGGTCTCTGGATTCTCTCATGCAATTACAATCAGATGCCATCTTGGCTAGAGTTACTTGGAGATGCTCAACTGAGATGCCAACTACTAACATAACTAAGCCTGTCTCCTTTGTCTGTTGCATCAAGTCCCTCTTCTCCTCGTGATACCTCTTCTTATATGAAGTTCTACTGTTCCCCAATAGGACAAATGCTGAAGCTTTTGGGTCTTCTTGAGGCTTAGCACTGAAACTGAGACAGCATCATTTTACTCCTTATAATGCTTAAGTAGTCCATGGCCTGCCCAGATTTAATAGGTAGGATGAATATCTCTTGATGGAGGATATAACAATGAATTAATGGCCATCTTTCATGTCTCTGGCCACAAATCATTTATATTTCTCCCACTTGTAAGACATATTTACCTCCTCACAAGGCCACCAAAAGTCTCATCCCATTACAGAATTAGATTTAAAAGTCTAAAATCACTTTATTTAAATCAGATTTACTGTAAATGAGAGTCATGAGATGAACCTTTCTCTAAGTCTAAGACAAGAAAACTAAAGAGGAAAGTTGTCTGCCCCACCTCATAACACACCAAACACAATAGAGAGTCACTGTTAAGTGTATTTGCAATCAGTACTCTTTTTTTAAAAGGCAAAAGGGTAGTAACAGTTACATGGCAGTTTCTAGTCTATAGAAATTCTGAAATACAGTTAAGCAAATATTTCTGGAACCTTGATGAAGATCCTCTCCCTACTCCTTATAGCACCATTCTCTCGGCTTTTGGTTGCAACATTTGAGTCAGTCTTCATTGTAATGAACAATGGCTTATATTTGCAATTGAGTAGTTTTTCCTGTCTGCTTCCTGCCTGTGAGAATTTGGGGACCTAAAGCATCTTTGTGTTTTTGATATCATCTATTCCTTTTAATCCAAGCTTACAATTATAATTCCTTTAAAAACTCTATGGGCTTTTTATAAGTCAAATTATAGTCTAATCCATTAGCCAAATGACAAAATCACAAAACTTTTCAAGAATCCTTCTTTCCCTTAGGGTGAGGGTCAAGGGACTATGGGAAAACATACTTAAGATTCTTATAAATCTAATTTTCTAACATAGAAAGTTTCTGTTGTTGCTTAACAATTATTGTATTTTAACTGAGGCATAATAATTGTACATACGTATGGGGTACAATGTGATGTCTCAATACATGTATACCTTGTATAATAATAAAACCAGGGTAATTAACATGTTTATCATCTCAAACATTTATTATTTTGTTTTGAGTACATTCAAAATCCTCTCTTCCAAGTATTTTGAAGTAAAAGATATGTTGTTGTTAACTACACTCATCTCATGCAATAACTACACTTATGCAATAAAACACCAGAACTTATACCTCCTATCTAACTGTAAATTTGCATCTATCCTCCAGAGATTAGGAGCCAATTTTCTACTCTATTTCTGTGACAACAACTCTATTAGGCTCCACTCATGAATAAAAGCATGCAATATTTGTCTTTTGTGTTCAACTTCTTTCACTTAGCATAAAACACTTTGGGTTCATCCATACTGTTACAAATGACAAGATTTCATTCTTTGTGGCTGAACATTATTCATATATATATATATGCATGTAAAGGAATAATGTTATTGTGTATATATTGTGTAAATAACAGTATATATATATATACAGATATTTGGGAGATAGACCAGCAACCCACTCCCAGAAATCAATCCGCCATTGAAAACCCTATGAACAGCAGAGAAGCACTAACAATAGTGTTTCCCTGTTGTATGTAGGGTTGCTATGAGTCGGATGCCGACTCAAGGGCACCTAACAACAACTATATATGTATATGCACATAATGGAATATTGTTATAAACACAATCACATTTTCTTTACGTACTCATCCATGGATGGACACCTAAGTTGATATCATACCTTTACTATTGTGAGTGGGGCTACAATAAATAAGAAAACATAGCTATGTCTTTGAAATACTAATTTCATTTACCTTGGTACATACCCAGTGGTAGGACTGCTAGATCATATGAAAGTTCTATATTTAATTATTTGATGAATCTCCATACTATTTTCCGTAATGGTCGTGATGATTTGCATTCCAACCAAAAGCATATTAGTGTTCACTTTTTCCCACTTTCTTACCAACAGGCATTATCTTTTATCTTTGTGCCACTTTAAGAGCTATAAGGTTATTTTTCATTATGCTTTTGAATTGCATTTCCATGATGATTAGCGATATTGAGGATTTTTCTCTTTTTCATGACCTGTTGACATACAAATGTCTTCTTTTGAGAAATGTTTATTTAGGTCTTTTGCCCATTTTTAATTAGATTACTTATGTTTTCAGTTCTTTAATTGAGTCCTTTATATATTCTGGATACTAATTCCTTGTCAGAGATAGAGTTTACAGTGTTTTCTCCCATTCTGCAGGTTTCCTATTCATTGTTGTTTCCTTTGCTTTACAGAAGCTTTTTAGTTTGATGAAATCCCATTTGTCTATTTTTGCCTTTGTTTTGTATGCTTTTGAAGTCATCTAAACAATCCTTGCCTAGACCAAAGTTATGAACATTTTCTCTAGTAGTTTCATTCCATCACAGAGGTGTAAGAAGAATATCCTAAAGATTCTTAGAAGCCTTCTTGGTTACCTGGTGGTTTAGCAATCTGTGGCCCATGGGCAAAATTTAACTCACAGCTTGTTTTTGTTAGGCTGCCAAGCTAATAATAATTTTGACATTTTTAAAGGATTATAAAACACAAATAATACACTGAAATCTATAGTTCATTAATGAAGTATATTTAAGAAATCCTAGATAATATTCTGTATTCATGAATTACAAAACTTAAAATTGTTAATGTTAGTATTATGCAAAGCAATCTAAAATTTTGATATAATTCCAATCAAAACTCCAACTACCTTTTTGACAGAAATTTGTATGGAATTGTAAGGGATCTCAAAGAGCCACCATGATCTTTAAAAAGAACCAAGTTGGAACTCTCACACTTTTCAATTTCAAATTTACTATATTCTACTGTAGTTACACCTGCAGCAGTAGCCCTGTGGCATCTAATCCTGTCAGATCTCGGAAGCTAAGTAGGTTGGGCCTGGTTAGTACTTGGATAGGAGACTGCCTGGGAACACCAGGTGCTGTAGGCTTGAGAGACAGACCAAGCAACCCACTCCCAAAAATCAATCTGCCATTGAAAACCCTATGAACAGCAGAGAAGCACTGACAATAGTGTTTCCCCTGTTGTGTGTAGGGTTGCTATGAGACGTATACAGACTCAATGGCACCAAACACCAACAACAACACTGTAGTTACAGAAATGTTGTGCTGACACATGAATAGACATATAAGCCAATGGAATTGAACTGAAAGTTTGGAAATAAACCAATACATCTATAGTGAATTGATTTTTATTAGTGTATATTAATAGTACACAGTAAAGGGTTTCACTATGGCATTTCTGTGTATGTATAAAATATACTTTGAGCATAGTCACCCATACTATTACTATTCCACCTTCTTCCTTGTCCTCTTTCAATTCTGCTTCCATATCCCTAGTATTTCTTCTTTTACTTTCAAGTCCTTTTTTCCTCACTAGGTTGTAAGTATGAGAGAAAAGGTGATATTTGTCTTTCTGAGTCTGGCTTTTTACAGAGGTAAATTTATAGTTATAATTGTCTATTTTAAAAATCAGACAGATCTCAAATATCCTAAAGATACACTTCACAGTCTTGGAAAAATAAGAACAATGCAATCCAAAAATTAGAATAAGGAAAGAAATACTAAAGATCAGAGTTGAAATTAATGAAATGGAAACTAAATGGACAATACAAAGGAGTAATAAAACAAAGAGTTCTTTGAAAAGATAAATAATATTGACAAACTATTAGCCAAACTAATTGAGAGAGAAGATACATTAATAATTGGAGAGGAAATGGATGATATTACAAGAGATTCCACTGAAATCTAAAGGTTCATTAGAGATTATTTTGAAAAGTTATACTCCAATAAATTGGAAAACCTAGAAGAAATGGATAAGTTTATAGACCCCATGACCTTCCAAAATTGAACCAAAAAGGTACATAAAATCTAAACAGATTAATAATGACCAACAAGATTGAAATTATAATAAAACAGTTTTCCAACAAAGAACATCCCAGGGCCAGATGGATTCATTGCTGAGTTCCATCAGACCATTAAAGAACTAACACTAATGCTTCTCAAACTATTCCACAAAATAAGAAATGAAAGAACACTTCCAAACTCAATCTATGAAACCAGTATTATCCTGATCCCAAAGCCTGATACATATGTACACACACACACACACACACACACACACACACACACAAACTATAGTCCAATTTCCTTGACGAACATAGGTGCAAAAATCCTCAGTAAAATATTTGCAAACCAAATTCAACAATGCATTAAAAAGATCATACATACATCATGATAAACTTGGATTCATTCCAGGAATGCAAGGATGGTTCAACATATGCAAATTGATAAACACAATGTAGCATATAAACAGAATCAAAGACAAAAAAACATAATGATCTCAATGATGTAGAAAAGGCCTTTGATAAATTCAATTTATTTTTTAACAGGGTTCTAACAATATTCAATGAGGATAGAACAATCTCTTTAATGACTGAATTTGTTGTTGTTATTGTTGTTGTCATCGTCAGGTATTGCTATGTCAGGTCCATTTCATAGCAACCCTGTGTAAAACAGAAAAAAATACTCCCTGACACTGTGCCATGCCAAGCACTATGTCAGTGTTTCTTTTCTATTCATGGGGGTTTTGATGGCTTACTGCTTCAGGATTATTTTGAGAGTGGACTTCCAGGTCTTTCTTCTGTTTTTGTGGTTATAGAGATCAAATCCAAGGCCTCAGAGAATGTGAGCAAGTACTCTACCAACTGTGCTGAACTCCATCCCCTAGACAACTCAATTGTTGTTTGAATAGTCACATGCAAAAGAATGAAGTTCGTCTCCTATGTTATACTATATATGAACATTGAGTCAAAATAAATCAAAAACATCATATAAAAGCTAAACATATATAATTCTTAGAAGAAAATATAAGAATAATCTCTACATCTTTGAATTTAGTGGTGTTTTTAGATATGACATGAAAAAGACAAGAAAGAAAAGAAAAATGTTACACCTAATTGAAACTAAAAATGTCTACTCATCAAGATATTTTTAAAAGACTAAAAATACAACCTATAGAATGGGAGAAAATATTTGCAAATCATGTATCTAATGAGGGCGTAATACCCAAAACATATAAATAATTCTTAATATTAAATAACAAAAATACAAAAAAAACTAATATAAATGAAGGATTAAGTAGACATTTTACTGAAAAAGATATACAAATGGCCAAAAAGAGCATGAAAAGAAATATAACATCATTACCCATTTCAGAGCTAGGGAAATGCAAATCAAAACCCACATTGAGATGCCACCCATTAATATAATTTAAAAAAAAGAAAAAAGAAAAAAAAAACAGAAAATAACAAGTATTCTTCAGGACATGAAGAAATTGGAAAGTTTATACATTGTTATGTTAGATGGAATGTAGAACTGTGCAGGATCTGTGCTGTGGAAAACAGTTTGGCAATTCTTCAGTAAATGAAGTGTAATTGCTATATGATTTAGCAATTCAACTGAGTAGAACTGAAAGAACTGGAAATAGGAGTTCTAAGAAAAATAGATACATGAATGCTGTTAAAAGCTTTATTCATAACAGCCTCAAAGTGGAAACAGCCAAATATCCATGAACTGATGAATGCCTAAACAGTATATTGCACATCCAAACAATGGAGTATTTATTATTCAGCTATAAAAAAAGGATGAACTACTGACACATCCTACAACCAGTATGATCCTTGAAATTATTATGGTAAGTGAAAGAAAGCAGACACAAAAGACCCATAAATGTATGATTCCATTTATGTAAAATATCTAGAAAAGAAAAATCTATAGTCAAAGCAGATTAGTAGCTGTCAGGAACTGGAAAGAGTAGGAAAAAAGAGTGACAGCTTATTGGGTATGGATTTTCCTTTTCAGGTGAAGGAAATGTTCCGTATCCAGATCATGGTGATAGTTACCCAAAACTTTGAATATGCTAAGTGCTATAAATTATATTATATTCATGATACCACAATAAAAAAACAACAAACAACATAAGACAAAGATCTCATTTGGCCAGCAAATACTAACATGTTTACTATCTATCCCTTTGTAGAAAAAGTTTGTCAATCCATGGTCTGTCTGAGAGGGTCTATAAATATTTTTAAGGTTTTAGCAAAGAAAATTGAAATGTTTAGTCTGAGACATGTTTGTCTGGTGGCATCCTAGCATTTATCTTTACCTGAGGCATTTCTTCTTTGGAATCTTTTTGTTGGTTATAGCACCTGGAAATAAAAAACAGATTTATTTTTATTTTTTTTTTATCTCAGATATATCCTTTATTTAAAAAAGAAGTAGTTTTAGTTTTACTAAGTCATAACATTGTATAATATACCACTTGATAGAGGGTAAATAGTAGAATCTTTTTTTCCCTTTAGTAAATGTTGATGGGGTACAGGGTAATATAGCAATGGCTTTTTCCATTATGCATCCTTTACATCACTTCTAGCAACACTTTCATTGACCCACAAAGTTTGTGGAGCCTTATGGCTAGTTTGTAGTTAAACTCTGATACTATTTTGGGTTACCTTCCCCTATTTTTCTAACATACTCATAAAGTTGTGCTGTTTACATTGAGATTGACCTCTCCCCCTTCATCCCTCCTCATTGACCCTCCTTATCATCCCATCTTCTCTAATCTTTGTTTCCCCCTGATAGATCCCTCACTCTTTCTTTCCACTCCTTAAATTGTCCCTTCTATGCTAAGTTTAATTGTACATTTTTTATATTTCAATTTATGTATAGGGTTTTTTCCTCCCTTTAAGTATGATTCAGCACCCACATATGAGTGAGAACATATGGTATTTCTCTTTTGCTGCTTATGTTCACTCACTTAAGATGATGTTCTCCAATTCCATCCATTTTTCTGCAAATGACATTATTTCATTTTTTTAAATTGCTGGTAGTATTCCATTGTGTATACACACCATAATTTTTTGTCGATTCTTCTGTTGATGTGCACCTTGGCTCTTTCTATATCCTTGCTATTGTAAAAAGTGCTGTATTGCATATGGACATATAGGTGTCTTTGTGGTGTGATGACTCATCTCCTCTTGGGTATATTTCCAGTACTGGTATAAATGGGTCATATGGTAGTTCTATTTTTAGTTTCTGAGGTATTTCCTTATTGACTTCCAAAATGGTTGAACCAATTTACAGCCCCACCAACAGTATAAGAGGGTTCCTTTTTCTCCACAGCCTCACCAGCATTTGTTATTATTTGTTTTATTGATCTTGGCCCTTCTTACTGGAGTAAGGTGGAATCTCAGTTGTTTTGATTTGCATTTCCCTAATGGCTAGGGATATTGAGAATTTTTTTTTTCAAGTGTTTCATGGCCTTACAAATGTCTTCTTTTGGGAACTGTCTATTCAGTTTCTTTGCCCATTTGTTATTGGATTATTTGTTGTCTTGGGTGTTGCTTTCTTGAGTTTTTTGTGAATTGTGGAAATTAGTCCTCTGTTAGATGTGTAGGATGCAAAGATTTTCTCCTATTCAGTGGAGTCTTCCTTAACTATGTTGATTGTTTCCTTTGCTGTACAGAAGCTTGTTAATTTCATATAATCCCATTTATTTACTCTTGTTGTAATTTTCTGAGGATTAGAGTCTTATTAAGGAAATGTTTTCCAATGGCTATATGTTGGAAAGCATTGCCTATCTTTTCTTCAATAATTTTAAGATTTCTGGTTCTATGTTGAGGTCTTTTATCCATTTCAAATTAACTCTTGTGCATATTGAGAGGGGTGGGTCTGTTTTCATTTTTCTGCAGTTTGGAATCCAAGTTTCCCAGCCCCATTTGTTGAAAAGGCTATCATTCTCCAATTTGCCTGCGTTGCTCCTTTGTCAAATATCAGGTGGCTATAGATGCATTGGTATATCTCTGGGTCCTCAATTCTGTTCCACTGGCCTTCAGGCCTATTTTTGTGCCAGTACCAAGCTGTTTTTACTACTACAGCCTTGTAGTATATATTAAAGTAAGAGATTGTGGTCCTGCCTGCACTAGTTTTCCAGCTTAAGAATGTTTTGGCTATGCAGGATCTTTTGTGTTTCCATATGAATTTTTGGATTATTTTTTTCTATTTCTGTAAAGCCTGTCATTGGAATTTTAATGAGGATTGCATTAAATCTAGAGTGCTTTGGATAGTACAGTCATTTTTATAATATTGATTCTCCCAAACCATGAAGTCTTTCCCATGAGGGGAGGTCCTTCCATCTTCTAGTATCCTCTGTGATGTCTTTCTTTAATGTTCAGAAGTTTTCCTTGTAGAGATCTGTAGGATCTTTGGACACAGTTTTATGTTTTTAATCTAGCAAATACTATCTTATGAATGCTTCCTCTACATTTTATCTGAAAACTGATTTTTTCTCTTTCATTCTTATTTCTTTTTCTAACCTTAAAATAGGGAGTAGGACCTGGTGAGCCACTCCTGAAACAACTAGCCATTGAAAACCCTATGGATAGCAAAAAAACACTGTCAGATATAGTGCCGGAAAATGAGGCCCCCAGGGTGGAAGGCACTCAAAAGACTACTGGGGAAGAGTTGCCTCCTCCAAGTAGAGTCTACCGTGATGAGGGAAATGGAGTAAAACCCCAGGGTGCTCAATGTGATTATGTGACACGACTCAAAATGAGGAGAAACAACTGTAAACATCCATTAATAATTGGAACATGGAATGTACATAGTGTGAACCTAGGCAAGTTAGAAATTGTTAAAAGAGAAATGGATCGCATAAACATTGACATTCTAGGCATCAGTGAGCTAAAATGGACTGGCATAGGCCATTTTGAGTTAGACAGTCATATGGTCTACTATGCTGGGAATGATAAACTAAAGAGAAATGGGGTTGTATTCATCATCAAAGAAGACATTTTAAGATCTGTCATGAAATACAATGTTATCAGTGATAGAATAATATCCATATGCCTACAAGGAAGGCCAGTTAATATGATTATTATTGAAATTTATGCACCCACCACTAAGGCCACAAATGAAGAAAGGGAAGAATTCTATCAGCTTCTGCAATCTGAAATAGATCAAACATGCAATCAAGACATACTGATAATCACTGGTGACTGGAATGCAAAGGTTGGAAACAAAGAAGAAGGCCCAGTAGTTGGAAAATATGGTCTTGGTGACAGAAATGAAGCTGGAGATCTCATGATAGAATTTTGTCGGGCCATGACCTTTTCATTGCAAATACATTTTTTCAACATCATAAACAGAGACTATACACATGGACTTCACCAGACAGAACATACAGAAATCAAATTGACTACATATGTGCAAAGAGACGATGGAAAAGCTCTATACAAAATGTCAAAACAAGACCAGGTGCTGACTGTGGATCAGACCATCAACTTCTCATATGCAAGTTCAAACTGAAGCTGAAGAAAATTAGAACAAGTATACTAGAGCCACGGTATGACCTTGAGTATATCCCACCTGAGTTCAGAGACCACCTCAAAAATAGGTTTAATGTATTAGACAGAAATGACAGGAGACCAGAAGAGTTGTGGCATGACATAAAAGATATCATTCAAGAAGGAAGCAAAAAGTTCTTAAAAAGACAAGGAAAAGAGAAAAGACCAAATTACATGTCAAAAGAGACACTGGACCTTGCCCTTGAACGTCAAGCAGCTAAAGCAAAAGGAAGACATGATGAAGTTAAGGAACTAAACAGAAGATTTCAGAAGGCAACTCGAGAAGACAAAAGCAAATATTATAATGACATGTGCAAGGAGCTGGAGGCAGAAAACCAAAAGGGAAGAACACGCTCTGTGTTTCTCAAGCTTAAGGAAGTGAAGAAAAAATTCAAGCCTTGAGTGGCAGTAGTAAAAAATTCTACAGGGAAAATATTAAATGATGCAGGAAACATCAAAAGAAGATGGGAAGAATACACAGAGTTATTATACAAGAAAGAATTGGTAGATGACCAACCATTCCAAGAGGTTGCATATGAAGAGGAAGCAATGGTGTTGAAGGACAAAGTGGAAGCTGCCTTGAAAGAACTGGAGAAACACAAAGCTCCAGGAATTGATGGGATACCAATAGAGATGTTTCAACAAACAGATGCAGCACTGGAGGTGTTAACATGTTTATGCCAACAGATTTGGAAAACTGCTACTTGGCCAACTGACTGGAAGAGATCCATATTTGTACCTATTCCCAAAAAAGGGGATCCGACTGAATGTGCAAACTATTGGACAATATCATTAATATCACACACCAGCAAAATTCTACTAAAGATCATTCAGAAGCGACTGCAGCAGTATATAGACAGGAAATTACCGGAAAATCAAGCGGGATTCAGAAGAGGGCGGGGAACTAGGGGCATCATTGCTGATGTCAGGTGGATATTAGCTGAAAGCAGAGAATATCAAAAAGATGTCTATCTATGTTTTATTGACTACGCAAAAGCATTTGATTGTGTGGATCACAGCAAATTATGGATAACACTTTGGAAAATGGGAATACCAGAACACCTAATTGTGCTCATGAGAAATCTGTACATGAACCAGGAGGCAGTTGTTCGAATAGAACAAGGAAACACTGAGTGGTTTAAAGTTGAGAAAGGTGTGCGTCAGGGCTGTATACTTTCACCCTATCTCTTCAATTTATACACTGAGCAAATAATCCGA
>VMDO01036341.1:0-15242 GCA_007922755.1 Pedetes capensis
GGACGTTGTTTTGTAATGTAAAATTTTCAAGGGCAACATCCAGTTATTAGTTAAAAGTCTAAAGATAAGATATATAACTTTCAAATAAATAGATGGTTAGAAAAGGAAAAATTTGAAGTTCAATCAAGAAACAAAAAAGACAAAGAAAGGAAATTTTAAAACGATATAAAAGAAATGAATATTAAAAAGCACAATATTGGTTGACAGAAATAAATATATACATCAGTAATCACAATAAATGTAAATGGACCAAACACCCACATAAATAAAAGACAGAGACTATTAGATAGGTTTCTCTTTTTTCCTTTCTTCTTTCCTTCCTTCTTTCCTTCCTTTCCTTCCCTTTCTTTCCCTTCCCTTTCCTTCCCTTTCCTCCCCTTCCCTCCTCTTTTCTTCTCTCTCTTTCTCTCTCTCTCTTCATTATTAGGGGGCTGAAACCAGGGCCTTGAGCATACTTGTCAAGAGCTCTACTTCTGAGCTGTATTCCCAGCCCCCTTTTCATTTTTTATCTTGAGACAGGGTCTCACTAAGTTACACAGGCTGTTTCTGGTCTTGAACTTGGCAATCCTTCTGCCTTGGCCTCCTGAGTTGCTGGGATTATGGGTGTGCACTACCATACCTGGCTAGATAGGGTTTAAAAAATATCTACTCATATACTGCTTATAACATAAACATACAAAACATAAGTGTCACAGGCATCAAAATTTAAAAAGAGTTATAAATAGAAATATAAAAGAGTTATAAATAGAAACTCCAAGCAAACACTAAGTAAAAGAAAGCTGCAGTAGTTATATTTATCCTACTAATAAATACTAGTTAGTATATATTAGGGCTGTGGTTTAGCCCAGTTGGTAGAGCACTGCTCCATACTTCTGAGGACCCAGGTGCCATCCTCAGCACCACAAACATGGGAAAATGATATGGCAGTCCACTCTCAATTCTGAAAGAATCAACTATTGAAAACCCTATGAGGGTCGCTATGAGTTGGACCTGACTTAATGGCAACTAACAACAACAATAGTATATAGTAATATTAATAGACTTTAAGTCAAAAGTTATTTCCCAGGTTTAAAGAAGATAATTACATAATGATAAAAGGTTAAATTCGCTAGGAGGATTTAATAATCTTACATCTGTATGTACTTAATTTTTAAAAACCCTGGAAGAAATGGATAAAATACCATTGCGGTTGGAAATTTCAAAATATCTCTTAGTGATTGATGGGCCAAGCTGACTGCAAGGAGAAAGATTCTTTGAGGCTAGAAATAACAGCTGGCTTTAATAAACAGACATGGAACTCTTCATTCACACACAGTGTGTAACCACAAATGAAACATTTATAAGAAAAGACCCCATATCAGATCTCAAATGTTTGTAGGAACTGATTTAATCCAATTATGTTCTCTAATTAAAATCATGTTAATTTATAAGTTAATAACTTTAAAAAATCATTTGTTTGAAAAATATGTTTCTAAAATTTTTATGGATCAAAGAATCAAAATGAAAATAAAAATGATTGAGAACTGAATTATAATTTTAAAACTACATATCAAAATTTGGATGCAGCTAAAGTGGTAATTAGAAAGAAATATATAGTTTTAAATTCTCATTAAAGAAGGAAGAATAGCTGAAATTAAAAGGCTGTGTCCAACTTACACTAAAGCAGAAAGAATAAGATAAAGAGCAGAAATCAATAAAGCAGAAAACAGGGATGTAACAGAATCTAAAAAACCATTTTTTCTCCTGACTTAATCTTGCAAGAATTTGCCTGTTTTATTAGCCTTTTCAAAGAACAACTGCATGAATATCTTGATAGATATAGGAAAAGCATTTCTCTGTGGCTGATGGTTCCTATCATAATATAGAGAACAGAGCTAGGTGTGGTGGTGCACACCTGTAATCCCAGTGACTAGGGAGGTGGAGGCAGGAGGATTGAGAGTTCAAGGCCAGAGGCAGCCTGTGTAACTTAGTGAGGCTCTGTCTCAAGAAAAAAAATTAACAAGGGGCTGAGGGTGCATCTCAGGGGTAGTGTGCTTGCAAAGCATGTGTGAGACCCTGGGCTTAGCCCTCCAGTAACACAAAAAATATACAGATATATTTATACACACACACATATATAAAGAACATGAAGATGCAAAAGATCTCAAGGGAGAAACAATAGAACTGAATTAAAGACACTAAGGACATTTATAAAAGAGCTTGGTATATAAGGCGTTTCAATATTGAAAATACATCATGTTTCATCATGGATATGACTTCATGTGTGATTCCAATAAAAATGTCAACACAGTTTTTTTTTTTTCCTTGTTTTTGAGACAAGATCTTGCTATGTAGCCCAGGCAGGCCTTGAACTCATGATCATCCTGTCTCAGCCTCCGACTTGATGGCACCTAACAACAACAACAATAACCACCACAACAAAGGTGTCTATCTTTTCATTGCTGGCTCCACTTGTGCTCTGGATAAGATAGACTTGCTTCCCTCAAAGTCATGAGTCTATCTGCCTATATTCTGAAGGTCCTGAAGCTGGGATTATAGGCGTGTGCTACCACTTGGATCCAACAGAGTTCTTTGTGGGGACCCACCAGATGGTGCTGGAACATCCATGTAAAGCTATGATGACTACAGGTACTGCTGAAGGAGAGGAGCCGAGGGGTAGGTCACAGCCTGTAAAACACCAAGTCTTACAAAGCTAAAGTAACCTAGATATTAATTATTTACTATATGGTATTAATTCAATGACAATTTTAAAAATGGCCAGCAAAACAGCATAGAGTCTAGAAACAGACCTAGACAGGAAACTCAATAAATGACAAAGCTGGTGTGGCAGATCAGAGAGGAAATTTCTTAACTTGAAAAATTGATCCTGGAAAAGCTGGTTATCTGCATGGGAAAAACTGTGGCTCCCCACCTCTCACAGATGGAGAAGATGTACTTCAGGCATATCAAAAATATAAAGTGGTCCGACTCATAGTGACCCTATGTACAACAGAACGAAAACACTCCCCCACACTGTTGCAGACACATCATCATTTTTATGCTTAAACCCATTGTTCCAGGCACTGTTCTCCTCCTCCAGGGATTGGTCCCTCCTGACAACATTTGCAAAATAAGTAAGACACAGTCTAGCCATCCTTGGTTCCAGGAGCACTCTGGTTGCACTTCTTGTGGGTGCATCTGTTGGTTGTTTTGGGAGTCCATAGTATATTCAGTATTTGTCCCCAGCACCATAATTCCAAAGCATCAATTTTTCTCCATTATTTTTATTCAATGTCCAGCTTTCACAAGCACATGATGCAACTGAAAATACAATGGCATGAATCAGGCGCATCTTCATCTTCAGTGTGACATTTTTACTTTAAAGAGGTCTTTGCAATAGCTTTTCCCAGTGCAGTGTATCTTTTCATTTCTTGACTGCTGCTTCCATGAGAGTTGATTATAGAACCAAGAAAAGCAAAATCTTGGACAACTTCAATCTTTTCTCCGTTTATCATGAAGTTGTATACTGACTCAGCTGTAGGGATTTTTGTCTTGTTGATGCTGATTCGAAATCTATACTGAAGGCTGTGTTCTTTGATCTTCATCAGTAAATGTTTCAAATACTCTTCAGTTTCAGCAAGCAGAATTGTGTCGTCTTCATGAGTCTTCCTCCAATCCTGATGCCATATTCTTCTTCATAAAGTCCAGCTTCTCGAATTATTTGCTCAGCATAGAGATTGAAGAGGTACAGTGAAAGGATACAGCCCTGATGTACATCTTTCTTGACTTTAAACCAGCCAGTGTTTCCTTGTTCTGTTCGAATGACTGCCTCCTAGTCCATGTACAGATACCTCATGAGTATAATTAAGTGCTCTGGTATTCCCATTCTTAGCAATATGATCCATAATTTATTAGAATCCACACAGTCAAATGCCTTTGCGTAGTCAATAAAACATAGATAAACATCTTTCTGGTAGTCTCTGGTTTTGGATATTATCCATCTGACATCATCAATGATGTCCCTGGTTCCATGCCCTCTTCTGAATCCAGCTTGATTTTCTGGCAGTTCCCTGTCTATATACTGCTGCAATCACTTTTGAATGATCTTCAGCAAAATTTTACTTGTGTGAGATATTAATGATATTGTTCAATAGTTTCCACATTCGGTTGAATCCATTTTCTTGGGAATAGGCACAAGAATGGATCTCCTCCAGTTAGTTGGCCAGGTAGCTGTTTCCCAAATCTCTTGGCATAAATACGTGAGCACCTCTAGTGCTGCATCTGCTTGTTGAAACATCTCTATTGGTATTCCATCAATTCCTGGAGCCTTGTATTTTGCCAATTCCTTCAAGGCAGCTTCCACTTCTTCCTTCAGTACCATTGGTTCCTATCATATGCTGCCTCTTGAAATGGTTGGTCATCCATCAATTCTTTTTGATATAATGACTCTGTGTATTCCTTCCACCTTCTTTTGATGTTTCCTGGGTTGTTTAATATTTTCCCAGTAGAATCCTTCACTATTGCTACTCAAGGCTTGAATTCTTTCTTCAGTTCTTTAAGCTTGAGAAAAACAGAATATGTTCTTCTCTTTTGGTTTTCTATCTCTGGCTCTTTGCACATATCATTATAATATTTGATTTTGTCTTCTTTAGCTGCTCTTTGAAATCTTATCATGTCTTCCTTTTACTTTAGCTGCTCAGTGTTCCAGGGCAAATTTCAGAATCTCTTTTGATGTGTAATTTGGTCTTTTCTTTTTTTCCCCTGTCTTTTGAATAACCTTTTGCTTTCCTTATGCATAATATCTTTGATGTCATACCACAACTCATCTGGTCTTTGATCCTTGGTGTCTAACACACCAAATCTCTTCTTGAGGTGGTCTTGGAACTCAAGCAGGATGTACTCAAGGTCATATTTTGGTTCTTGTACACTTGTAATTTTCTTTAATTTTAGTTTGGACCTGCATATAAGCAGTTGATGTTCTGATTCACAATCAGCACCTGGTGTTGTTCTGACTTTTGACATTGAGGTCTTCCATCATCTCTTTCCACAAATGTAGCCAATTTGGTTCCTGTATGTTCCACCTGGTGAGTGCCATGTGTATAGTCACTGTTTATGTTGGTGAAAGAATGCATTTGCATTGAAAAGGTCATTGTTCTGATAAAATTCTATCATGCCATCTCCGGGATTTGTCACCAAGGCCATATTTTCCAACTACTGAGACTTCCTGTTTCCAGTGTTTGGATTCCAGTCACCAGTAATTATTAGTACATCCTGAAGGCATGTTTAATCAATTTCAGATTGCAGAAGCTGGTAAGAATCTTCTCTTTCTTCATTTGTGGCCTTAGTAGTGGGTGTGTAAATTTGAATCACAGTCATATTAACTGGCCTTCCTTGTAGGTGCATGGATATTATTCTATATCTGACGGCACTGTACTTCAGGACAGATATTAAGATTTTTTTTTGATGAATGCAACCCCATTTCTCTTTGTTTTTCCCAGCATAGTAGACCATATATTTATTTGATTCAAAATGGCCCATGCCAGTCCATTTTACCTCATTGATCCCTAGAATGTTGATGTTTATGTGCTCCATTTCCCTTTTGATGATTTCTAATTTTCCTAGATTCATACTATGCACATTCCACGTTCCAGTTATTAATGGATGTTTACAGTTTTTCCTTCTCATGTTGAGTTGTCCCACATCTGCAAATGGAGTTCCCTGGGCTTTACTCCACTCACATCATTAAGATCAACTCTTCTTTGAGGAGGCAACTCTTCCCTAGGTATCTTTTGAGTGCCTTCCAACCCAGGGAGCTCATTTTTCCAGCATTATATCTGATGGTTTCTCTGCAATTCATAGCGTTTTCAATGGCTAATTATTCAGGAATGGGTTAGTCATGTCCTTCTCCCTAGTCTATCTTAGTCTGGAAGCTCAGCTGAAACCTGTCCACCATGGGTGACCCTGATGGCATTTGAAATTCCAGTGGCACAGCTTTCAGTATCACAGCAACCTGCAAACCCTCACAGTTAGGCCGAATGACAGGGGTGTTTATTGTCAGAGGACACACGTGTATGCAAACCCACAGGGTCAAAGCCCTCCTCCGGCTCTTCCCCACTGCACAGCTGCTCAGTCTTTTTCTGGCCCCTCTGGTCTCCCTGGCTTTTCAACCTCGATGCCCAGAGCTGCGCTTGCCCTTGACACCTGCGCCGGCAGCCTCAGCACTTAGGCCCAGGCTGTGGACTCCCACCTTGTCTCTCTTCTGGCTTCCACCCTTGAGCGTCCCCTTCCTGATGCCCTAGCATCACATGGCAGCCCGCTTTGGACCTCCCTGATCCACCTTGCCCAACACCAACTCCTGACCACGGTGCCCACAGCCGTCAGCATGCCCTGTGGGACGCAGCTCTGGAATGTTCTCCATCCACCACTTCTCCCATCCTCTGCCCCCAGGCCACTCTCTGGCCCCTCTGCGCATGTCCGCTCCCGGCCTCCATCTCTCTCCTTTCCCTCTCCACAGCAGGCAGAGAGACAACACTGGAGGCCGTTGACTGTGCTGCCCTGTGCTGGGTGGGCTCAGTCCTCCCACGTCACTGAGTGAAGGCAAAGTTCCCACTGGGCTGGCGTCAGACTCAATGCTCAACCCTGACCCATCCCTTTGAGCCCTCTGCCAAGGAATCTCTGTCCCCAGCTGCCAGGTCTTCACCCCAAGGCCACCCATTCAGAGCCTTCCTGGCCCCTCCTAGTCACAAACATCCCTCCCGTGCCCCTGGACCTCCTTTCCTGCCTTTTTTCTTTCTTTTCACTTTGCCTTTATAACATTTATCACTGCTAAGATCACACAGGGGCTGCGATTTAGCTCAGTTGGTACAGCACCACTCTGCAGTCTCTGAGGTCCCAAGTTTGATTCCCAGCACCGCAAAAATGGGAGACGGATGTAGCAATCCACTCCCAAGGCAATCCCGAAGCAATCAGCTGTTGAAAACCCTATGAGGGTCTCTATGAGTTGGACACAACTTGACGGCACCTAACAACAACAACAACAACAACAACAACAACAACAACAACATCACATAGCCCCCGTGTGTCTGTCCACTTGTCACGCTGTGGGGGCTTGTGTGTTGCTGTGATGCCTAAAGCTATGCCACCAGTATCTCAGACACCAGCAGGACCACTCATGGTGGACAGCTTTCAGCTGACCTTCTAGACTAAGACAGACTAGGGAGAAGGACCCGGCAGCCCACTCCCCAAAGAATTAACCATTGAAAACCCCACGAAGCACCATCAAATATAGTGCCAAGAGATGAGCCCCCCAGGTTGGAAGGAATTCAAAAGATGACTGGGGAAGAGTGGTCCCCTCAAAATAGAGTTGACTTTAATGAAGGGGAGGGAGAGTAGAACCCCTGGGACCTCCATTTGTTGATGCTGCTCCACTCAAAATGAGAAGAAACGCCATGGTTACCACGATGGGCTCAAACACAGAAAAGGCTGTGTGCATGACACAGTGTTGGGAAGTGTTTCCTTCTGTCACACACAGGGGCGCTCTGAGGCAGACCTGCCCGGACGGCGCCTATCACCACAAACAACAATTCTACTTACGACGTTTACTGAGACCTCCCGCAAAGGCGCAGACCCAGGGGCAGGGCTCTGTCTGCTTTGCCTGCTGGCTGCTGGCAGCTTCTCTAGAGCTCGCTGCCCCGGGGTCTGGGGTGGCCCTCCATGCGCTCCTCTGTCTCTGTGAGGCTGGCATCCTGTCCTTGGCTGGGCCCTGCCATGCCTCCCCTGCCGCAGGACCCCTCAGAGCAGAAGTCAGCCTGTACTTCACAGGTGATGTTCCTCTGGCATTTGACACCCTCCACTTCCAGACACAAGCCCATCTCTAACCCACGTGGGCCCAGGTACCTGACCACACACTGCCTCGGGACGCCTACTGCGTCAACCAGACGGGGCAGCTATGCACCTGACAGTCCACAAGGGTCTCCCAAGGGCTGGCCCCGGGATGCAGAGGTCAAGGTCAGTGGTTACAAGGTAAGCAATGAGGCTGCACATCCAATTGACCAAGTAAGAATATGTGCCCAGAGAGCGTGGGATAGGCTACCAAGAGAAGGGGCGACACCAAGTTTAGTGTCGCTCAGACAGAGGCAAAATGAACCGTTTGTGGACTTTGTTGACAGGGTCAGTAAGAGTCTGGAGCATAAGCCTCCTCATGAAGGTGCAAAAGCAGAACTGATTAAGCACTTGGTGTGGGATGGCATGTCCCGTGACTGCAGGCAAGCCTGCCGGGGCCTAAAGAATGGGACCCTGGAGGATTGGATCATGGCCGCGCTGGATGTGGGTTCCATGACCCAGACCGACACAGTCATGGCCAGAGCCTTCTCCGACCAAGCAGTGGGCAGCATTGCTAAGGCCTTCACCGCAGCTGCAGAGAGATTCAAAGACAGGAGACCCGGCAGATGTAATAACTGTGGGGAGAAGGGACACTGGTGGCGGGGATGCCCAAAAAGGCAGGAAGGGCCCAGAAAAGAGAGGAGGGAGGAACGATCCAGGGAGAATAACAATAGGCCTCGTGGTCCATGCCAGCGATGTGGCAAAATGGGCCCCACTGAGAAAATGTGGGGTCGGGGAGTAGGGGATGGAAGGACTGAGGGGGCATTGAAGCAGGAGCAGCTCAACCAGGTAAAGGTGTAGTCAGCACAGGTTTCCCTCTGCCTAGAGTCTAGAAGGGCTGGGATTTAGCTCCGTGGGTAGAGCGCTGCTCTGCAGTCTCTGAGGTCCCGAGTTCAATTCCCAGCACCGCAAAAATGGGAGAAGGACCTGGCAATCCACTCCCAAGGCCATCCCGAAATAGTCAGCCATTGAAAACCCTATGAGGGTCTCCATGAGTCGGATACCAACTCGACGGCACCTAACAGAAACAGGGAGAGATGTGTCTGCTCACCCTTGATGCTCTGCGGGATACGACTTTTTGGCAATGGCACTTTACTTAGCAGAAGTCATAACAAAATGCCTAAAAAAGGAGGATTTTTGGGGGATGGTAAGTCTGACGCTCACGCTCTTAGCATCATGAATGCATCCTCTAGAGCAGGAAGTTTGGAGGCCGGAAAGGGCTGGGCTGCGGGTGACAAGGGCCTTTTCCTACAAAGACTTTCAAGTCCTTATCCCCAAAAGCTGGCAAAATGAGACTAGAGGTTGGAGTGGCCCAGGTTGGAGGTGACAAGAGAGACGATTTCACCCTGGGTGTGCAGGAAGCCTCTGACTGAGCCGGGGCAGAAGCAAGAGGAAGCTTTAAGTATTTTAGGGTCTCCTGCAAGTCTGAATTATTCTCTGGGAGAGGAGCGTTGAGCTACTGGAGACCTGGAGAGGGCTGGCAGCTGCGCGTTTTCTGGGGTGTTAAGGTTTACATCTGAACTATCCTTGAGAGGCCACCCATTTGAATGCTTGGTCCCCTGTCCGTGGGGCTGTTTTGGGGGGCTGGGGAACTTTAGGAGATGGGATGTAGCTGGAGAAAGGCGGCCACAGGTTCCAGCCCCGCTCTGTCCCTGGCCCCCGTGATGTAAGAGCCCTCCCCTGCTGTGCGTTTCCACCTCTGCTTCCCTTGCCTCCCCGCTGCAGTGGATGGAGCACCTTTGAAGCCGTGCGCTGAATAAGCCCCATCTCCCTTGCCTTGTTTCTGTAGGGGGCTTTGAGACAAGGATGCAAAGGCTGACTCACACGGCGTGAGGGGCCAGCTGCGTTCCCTGTCATCTGGCTGCCCAGGCACTGGGCTGTGGATGGAGGTGGAGGCTGGAGAATGCAGACACCCCCTCAGGGACACTGTCACTGTCACCTGCGGAGCAGCCCCCTGAACCAGGCATCACGGTGGCATTGGCACATGGTGAGGAACGAGGTAACTCAGAGCGTTGCTCTGCAGGCACCGGCATCTACTGTGATCACTGCCTGAGGCCAGTGAGGATGGGCTCCCGTCCCGGCCTCCCTGCTCCTATCCCCAAGGTGCTGTTGCCTGGGAAAGGCTCTGAAGCACAGAAGAGGCCCAGGGCGACAGGTCACCAGGGTCTCGAAGCTGAGGAAGATCCCCACTCGGTCCTTGGGGAGGAGGTTGTAGGAAATCCTTTCTGGGGGCTCTGGGATGGGGGGAGGAGCCTGGAGAGCGGTGGCCTGTGTCCACCTGGCATGAAGTAAAGAGGCCCCAGCAAACTCGGGAGGGCAGAAAGTGGTAAGAAAGGGAGGTGGGGCAGCAGGACCACCAGCAACATCGAGGCCCAGGTCCCCCTGCCGAAGGAGACTGTGGCAGCTGGGGCTGAGTTTATTTTAAAAAAGCAAAAGGGGCCGGGCGTGGTGATGCACACCTGTAATCCCAGTGGCTTGGGAGGCAGAGGTGGGAGGATCACAAGTTTGAGACCAGAGGCAGTCTATGTAACTTAGTGAGACCCTGTCTCAAAAAGTAAAAAAATGGGCTGAGGGTACAGCTCAGTGGTCCAGCACTTGCAGAGCATGCAAGTGCAAGGCCCTGGGTTCGCCCCCCAATACTGCAAAGAAAAAAAAAAGATAAATAAAATAAGTAAATAAATAAGTAAACAAATAAATAAAAGCAAAAGGGAAATGATCTGCACCGTGATCGAAATGGTGCCATCCGTAGCTGCCGCATAAACAGAAGGCTTCTGTGAGGCTGCAGTGAGATTTAAAAACAAAACAGAACAAAACAAACAAAACCTCTGGCATTTTCAAAACACAGCGCACGTTCCGCCTCTGGGGTGCCCACGACATTGCGTGGGGCAAGCAGCCCCGAGCACAGCTTACCTGCTCGTCCGTCAGGATCTGCACGTGGCGCGTGCAGACGGCTCGGAACTCGTCCCGGGAGACCGTGCCGGTTTTCGAGGTATCGAAGTTCTCGAACTCGGGCGAGATGGCGTGGTAGTGGGAGGTCACCGCCTTGTGCAGCCGCGCCAGGATGTCTCTGTTGGCCATTTCTCTGGGCGATTTGGAGGGCGGGACCTTGGGCATGTTCTCGGCCCACTCATCAGCTGTCTGCAGGACATGGAAGGGGAGTTGATGCGCTGAGCGGGAGACAAACCCCTCCCTCCTGGCTCTGGCACCACCAGCGTGCGGGGCAAGGCCAGGGAGGCCTGGCTCAGAGGGAGGAGAAGCCCGATAGGGACACCTCCCGATTTCCAGGCATAGGTCTGACTTAGCTGGATCAAAGCCTGGGCGTACGTGGCATGAAGTGGGGTCCTGCTGGGCAGGCATGGCCCTGGCAGGTGGGCCACCTAACACTGAGCCGGCCCTGGGGAGGGCAGGCCTTCTACCTACACCTCCTGCAGTCTGCCTTTAGGGTCACTTAACAAAGAGGTCGCGCGCCTGCTCTGCATGGCCCGGGCTCCATGGGCTACACGGCTAGAGAGCCTTCATTTTGAATGAGTGTAGTTATTTGCTCACAGTGCTTAAAATTCGAAGGTGGTTTTTGACTACTGTTAGGATCACGTGGAGCACCAGCTGTTGGCTAGAGTATCCCCTGCAGCCTGGAGCTTCCTGAGACCCACCGGGCTTCCGTTCTGTTGAGTGTTGGATGCACTTGCAGGGGTTAGGGCTGGGCCCCCTCCCAGGCCAGGGGAAGCCCCAGTGGTGGGGGTGCTGTCCATGGTGCTGGGGAGCCCAGAGGAGGGATGTGCGCCCGGGCCAGGCTCAGGAACTTCCTGGGAAGAGGAGGAATTGGTCTCTAGGAAGGAAGGGTGCAGAGGGAGCTCTATAAACCACGTGTCTGTGCTCATGTCCTGGCGAGAGGACGCGCAGCAAGCTGAGCTGGGATGGGCCCGAGGAAGACCGTGCCCTGCCTTCAACATCTGCTGCTGGTCACTATAATGGACGGATGGGACAGCAAGCAAGGGGGAGTCACGTAGGAAGCACCAGCAAAGGGGCAAGGAAAACGCCAAGGGCGCCTCGGTTTATCTGGGGCTGGGCAGGAGGGGTTGCTGGGGAGACCAGGCAACCCTGGGTTTGGGAGGCCGGAGGCCAGGGGCAAAGCTGGTGGCGTAGCTGAGTCCCTAGCCACCTGTGAGGGCCTGGGGGTTGTGGGGGCAGGGCCAGGGGAGCAGCCCCTCGATGCACCTTCTTGCTAAGTTAGAAAAATGCTGCCAGAGCCAGGCCTGGAGTTCTGTACCACCAGGTCAGTCCGGCTCTGTAAGGAAGGTTGGGGCTCCGGGATGGGAGGGGGAGACTTGGCTCTGTGAGAATCCATGGGTGACGATGCCCCAAATCTGCCCCTGGACCTGGCTGTATTCTGAAGCATGCTGGGGTTCCCCCATCGTGATCCCTGGCTTTGATACCAGCTCTTACCAAGTGCGGGCACTGTGCTGGGAGCTGGCAGATTGCCAACAAATGCCCCCAACTAGTACTAAAAGTTGGCCACGTTTTATTTTAAGCACTTCCACAGCAGTGTATGCTGCGCGACTATCCTTCAGGACAGAGGGGTCTGCATAATACATGAAGTGTCTCCGACTTCATGGAACCGGATGGAGCACAGGACGCTGCTGGGAGCAGCGTCAGAAGCGCAAACACACACACGTCCGCTCGCCTGGAGCCCACCGCGTCCCTCACCATCCACCGCTTAACAAAGCTTTTCAATATGCCCATTTGGAGCCATTTCGGAAGAAAATGAACGCTATTTTTCTCTCATCTTGGAAAATAAAAGTGATATCATTGATGCCTTTTATGCATTTTCAGAATTCAAACAGCTGAAAGTGCGCTTTGCACAGCTAAGCCGCAGCTGAGAATTTCCCTAACCTTCCACCGGTGTCAGCCTCCACAGCGCCCAGCCTTACACTGTCATCCCTTTGGGCCTGGAAGACGGCCCGGTGAACGCTGTTGGGACAGATGGACACAGGTGAGAGCAGCCCAGTGTGGGAAGACGGAGTCCTGGGACTGAGTCCAGACCTCACCTCCGCCTGCCCGCGTGGCCCCGAGACAGGCCACTTGCCCACTCTTCTCTGTTTCCCTCATCTGTCCAGGAGGAATAAGGCTCTGCCTGAGATGGTGTATGGGAATTGTTTTTATTTATTTTTTGCAGCATTGGAGGCTGAACCCAGAGTCTTGTGTATGCTAGGCAAATGCTCTATCACTGAACTGCACCTCTAACGCCTTTTTAAAATTTTCACTTTTGAAAGAGTTTTGTGAATTGCTTCTGGCCTTGAACTTGTGATCCTCCTGTCTCAGCCTCCCAGGTTGCTGGCATTATAGGTGCATGGCATGGTGCCTGGGTTACGGATGTTTTCTGAAAGTATCTATAGCATATTATTCTAATGGAGATGGAAGAAGTCTAGCAAAGTATTTCATGTAACCTTATGTTAATATGCTTTAAACTCTAGAGGAAATGGTATAATTTTCTAGCAAAATATAGATTGCTAACTTTAAAGTGGGGCTGGGATTTAGCTCAGTTGGTAGAGCGCTGCGCTGCAGTCTCTGAGGTCCCAAGTTCAATTCCCAGCACCACAACAATGGGAGAAGGACCTGGCAATCCACTCCCAAGGCAATCCCGAAACAGTCCGCCATTGAAAACCCTATGAGGGTTGCTATGAGTCGGATACCGACTTGACGGCACCTAACAACAACAACAACAACTTTAAAGTATTAGAAAAGCTTGACTAGATTGGTAACCTAAAAGGAATGGAAAAGGCTGTTAAAAGATCTACCAGCTATCATTAAAAAGGTGGCATGACTACATAATTTTAAAGGCAAGCTGTACAGAATCTTCAGGGAACAGATAATTTTTATGTTAGTCAAATTATTCCAGAAAGAATATACAGAAATAGATATACAGATTATAATCATTGTATATTGCCTTAATACCAAAATATGATTTTAAAAAAGTCTATTTAATTTATGCCTATTGATATAAAAATTCTAAAATAAAATATTAGGATTACTCAGCACTCTATTTAAAAATGATTCACAAAGACCAACTAGAGCTTGTTCCAAGTATAAGGATGGTTCAAAGATCAGCACATTTTTCAGTTTCTTACATTAACAAAGGCCACACATCAACAGGTGGCAAAAGGCCTCTGTCAAAATTCAGCAAGCCTTCCCAACAAAAATGGCAGGGAACAGGAAAGAATGGGATGGATAAACTATGTAAAAATAAAATAAGCACTCTAAACATGAGTGTTAGTAACCTTTCCTATCTGCAAACATCATATTAAATGAGTGAACTTTTTTTTAGTTTGAAGTAGACTCTCACCCTGTTGCCCAGGCCAGTCTCGAACTTGGGCCCTTCCTCAGCCTCTCAAGTGCTGGGACTACAGATGTGCACCAGTAGGCCTAGATAAATGGATGAAATAGTCAAACATTCAAGTCAGAACCCAAAGAGGCATGCTCCTCATCACTTGTCCTAAATGCATTTTTAAAAGACCTACCTTTTGACATGAGATGAGAAAATTAAAGTGTAAAATGTCAAAAACAACATTCACCATCATGTGTCGGTATGGTGGTACAACTAGAAAATCTCAGTAAGACAATTTAGGAAAGTGGTCAGATTCAAGTTAAAAATACAAAAAAGCAATACTATTTTAAAGACAACTAGTTAGAGGTCGAATTGTGAAAGAAATTATAATCACATCCATGACAACGCTACTGAATACACTGAGCTGAATGGCGCAAGACCTGTACGAAGACACTGGTACTTGGTCTACTAAGATTGGAATATATGGAGAGAGAAGTTATGTTTCTGGATATAAAGACTCGATTGAGCTGGGCGTGGTGGCGCCTGTAATCCCAGCGGCTTGGGAGGAGGAGACAGGAGGATCGCAAGTTCGAGACCAGAGGCAGTCTGCGTAACTTAGTGAGACCCTGTCTCAAAAAAATATTTAAAAAAAAGGGCTGGGGATGCAGCTCAGTGGTCCAGCACTTGCAAAGCATGCAGGCGCGAGGCCCTGGGTTCAACCCCCAGTACCACACACACACACACACACACACAAAAAGACTGGATTGCACAACATAACACTTTCCTCAAGTCATAAATAACTGTGATAAAATTTTAATGAGAAGCTCAGTGGATATTTGGAGGGATCATTTGTTGTTGTTGTTGTTGTTGTTGTTAGGTGCCGTCGAGTCGGTATCCGACTCATAGCGACCCTCATAGGGTTTTCAATGGCTGACTGTTTCGGGATTGCCTTGGGAGTGGATTGCCAGGCCCTTCTCCCATTTTTGTGGTGCTGGGAATTGAACTCGGGACCTCAGAGACTGCAGCGCAGCGCTCTACCCACTGAGCTAAATCCCAGCCC
>VMDO01036342.1:0-15239 GCA_007922755.1 Pedetes capensis
GGGATTGGATGCCACAGGGCTACAGCTGCAGGCATTCCAATTATTAATGGATGTTTATGGTTGTTTCTCCTCATTTTGCGTCATGCCACATCAGCAAATGGAGGTCCCTGGGGCTTTACTCCATTTCTATCATCACGGTAGACTCTCCTTTGAGGAGGCAACTCTTCCCCAGTAGTCTTTTGTGTGGCTTCCAACCTGGGGGACTCATTTTCCAGCAATATATCTGACAGGGTTTTCAATGCCCAGTTGTTTTGGGAGTGGTTCACCAGGTCCTACTCCCCAGAGTGGCATAGGAGTTTTTAATAACAAAATTGGAAGTTAAAAACTAACTTTAAAAAGTTTTTTACCAATCCAAACATTGTTGTTGTTGTTGTTGTTAGGTGCCATCGAGTTGGTATCCGACTCATAGCGACCCTCATAGGGTTTTCAATGGCTGACCGTCTCAGGATTGCCTTGGGAGTAGATTGCCATGCCCTTCTCCCATTTTTGCGGTTTTGGGAATTGAACTCGGGACCTCAGAGACTGCAGCTCAACGCTCTACCAACTGAGCTAAATCCCAGCCCCCTATCCAAACAATAGAATGTCCAAATAGAGTTTTATGCCTAGCTGTATGATCTAGAAACTTTTGGTTCAATTTAAAAAAAAAATAATAGCTTAAGAACTAAAGATAAGTGATGATTTAGAATATATTAGCCATCTAAAAGCAGAGATTCAGAGCTGGTACAGTGGCCATAGTACAAGTGACCCAAGTTCTTCTATTTTTTTCTGCTCTTTGGTTTATACACTTTGGTGTTTGATCTCATGTTTTAGGACAAAAGTTAGATAATTGCTCAAGTTGTAGATTTCATAGTGATTTTCAAGAATGTAAATGATAGTGCTGTGTCTTATATCTTCTTCTTTATCTGGAATACAGTTTCCTCCCAGAGATCCACCAACAATCTTCAATTTGCATTGTGAGGCTAGGGCCATAGTTAACTCAGGTTGCATAGGAGGTTGGTAACATGATTATCTAGTTTCCTTAGCCCTGACGAGGAACAAATAAGGAAGAGCAAAATTAGGAACATCTTTGTCACACTATTCACATTAGTGATAGAATGTATATACCACAATAAAATAATTTTGAAATTTTGCAAGAATTTCTGAAATTTGTGAATTTTTCATACTTTCTCAGGAATCATTGGAAGAGCATGCTACATCAAAATATAGGCATAAAACAAAGAGGAAGAAATGTATTTCAGGAAATTTTTTATACAACTCACAAAGGAAGTTTAGTTAACTGCAAAATCTGAGGAAACCATTACTGAAGAATTACCCTCACTTCAGACCATCTGGCTTCACACTTTAGGTTTCCTATAGCCATAGATTCAATCACTTCCTAGAATGGCTCCCAAAACTCATTGTAAAGCTATCATATTCATTGTCGTATTTACCAGAGAAAGGATATAAATTAAAATATGCCAAAAAAAGAGACATATATAGCAGGCTCTGGAAGGGGTCCTAATGCAGACCTTATGGTTATCCTGCCCCTATGAAATCACAGTTTGTGTAATTTCTTTTAAGTCATGATGTGTAACAATATTCAGAGAACATTGCCAGCCAGGGTAACCCACCCAACCTTCAGTGTCCAGAGTTTTTATTGAGTCTTTGGTACATTGGCAAGATTGATTGAATTACTGCCTGGGTGGTTGAACTCAATATCCAAAACCTCCTCCCCCACTGGGCTAATAAACAAGACACAGTGCTCTAGCCATCAGAACACCTGATTGGCATTTCTGGCCTGGCTTCAACTTGAGTCTTTTTGTTAGGATAGCATAAAGTCTCAGGTGTGGTTCAACAGCCATCCTACACCCATCCAGTGTGAAGTCATGACGCTGCTATCACTGTAACTTCCAAGGATTAGACTCTCAGAACCTAGGACAAAAATCTGACAATTCTTTAGAATCCAAATTCCTTACAACAGAAAAGAAAGAGAAAATAATTCCCAAGTTGATGTTTAAGAAGTTCCTTAGCAACAAGCTTAGAAGGCAACTTGTTCAGGGAGACTAGGATTTCAGAAGGGAAAGCTCAAAGAGAAACTGTCCTTGTACCGGATATTTTAACATATTTGAGATATGTTTATAGTACTGATAGAGAGTTTGGAAATAAATTAGTGATAATTATGAAGAAAATGTGCATAAAGTCTGTCATTAGTTTCAGAGAAAGGGGAAAATTAATTCAAGAGAGGTAGCATTACCCAAATGCTTTATAACTCTCTAGACAAGACAAAGTAAATAGAACAAATTGTCTGTGAGGCATGCAAGGGTATATATCTTAATCTTCCATAGAGAAGAATTATAAAAACAGCTAAAGATGAAGCATGACAAGACGGTTGTATAAAGATAATATTTAGAAAGATGAGGAAGATTCCAAATTGAAAAAAGTTTAAAGATTTCTGAGTTTATTTCTGGGGAGGGGGGAATAGGAATGAGAGTAGGAAAGGCAAGAAACAGCTCTTTTGGCTCTTAAATCTGAACAGCTGCAAATAAGTATGCTATGTGTGAGGACTGCCTGTGTAGAGGTAGCAGCTTATCCTGCACATTACACTTCCACACACTGCTTCCTCTAAGTTGAGAATGATATCAACTGTAAATAGCACCTGGGACAACCAGCATGCAATGAAATTGTCTATCACTGAGTAGGAAAATTCTCCATCAACAGAGTTCAGTATTCTGTATTGCTTAAAGATACATCCCTATTTTTAAAGGAGAAATTGAGAACTAGTTATTTCTTCTCTTGAGGACTATTAGAAACAGAATATAGATATAATTGGATGGAGTAAATGGAAATTCACTTTATTAAAACTTATTAGAGTATTGAAAATTAGGCCAGAGAATCCTGAAAACGATATAGTTAGCTCTTAGAACTAAGTGCTTCATTCACAATAATAAAGGACCATTCTGAAGGCAAACCACCTTTTATTCCCTTCTTTAAAACTTGCTGGGACATCAGATGTGGTGACAGGTGTGGTGAAGAACATGAGTGTCAAACATTTCTGGATTCTTAAGAACTTTATACGTCAGAAGGGACACAGAAATACTTATAGTTGACTAGAACACAAGGGTTCTCCATGAGGTCCCCTAGGAGTGATATAGAAGAAATTACTTGGATATTGTATAGAAATCAGACAAAGCTTAGTGGAAAGGAAAATAGAGTTACTTACTTTCTTTTTCCCAACTTAAAAATTCAATGTTCTACAGATGCACACAAGAAACTCTTTTTCTCCCTCCTATGAAAGTTAGAGAATGTTATTCTGAATGGGTTGTCTGAGAATTTCTCTCCTTTTCTTTAGAAAAATAAGCACTTTTGAATAATGATAGACAAACCTAGTGGACTTTGCACTGATTCAGTAATTCTCAGAGAACACTGAGAAAAGAGACTGATGGCATATGTGGTCCTCAGAGCATATAAAGCTGACCTCACAATCAAGAGAAGATTTGGTGACGTAATAGAGTTTCTCACAAACTTCTACATTTTTTTTTTAATTCCTGAGGATCAATTCATTATGTTGTATCTAACTCTTACTCTTCAAATTTCGATTATCAGTTCTCTAAGATTAGAATCTTCTTTCAGTTTATCTATAAATAGCTTATTGTTTGCTTAATAGAACTTTTGTGAGGAATAAATATGCTACATATGAAGATCATGTGTTATCCATGAGATGGTATAACTTTTGTTTGTTATAATCCATATTTCATAATTCTCCTGGTTATTATTATGTGTCTCACTTTTTCCATCAGTGGTTTATATGTGTTTGAATTGCATTCCAGTTAACAGTAAACTTTCTGAGATTGCAGGCTTTTATATTTGTTTTTCAGATGTCATACAATACTTAGTATATTGCTGAGCCTGTAGTATATCCACAGTAGTTGCTGAAGATTAGTTTTAAAAGCTCCCGATCCCTTGGAAGGGATTCTACAAAAACCTTTTAGAACAGAGCTCTGACACAGGATTTGTGACTAAGAGGGATGATTTCCCAACCACATTTTTTGAAGTTATACCAGTTAACTATTGTTTCTTACAAACTATCACAAGATCTTATTGTGTAAAATAATGTTTATTATTGACCTGAGTCCACTGGTCAGGTGAGTATCTCTGCTGATTTAAGCTAAGTTCTCTTACTGTTTTTGTTGTCAAATGGATATGAATCTGGGATGACTTTCAGAAAAGTTGAAGGGGTGTCTTGTGCTACTCCAGGCTATCCTAGACTCACTCATTGTGTGACAGGATTTCAAGAGAGTGAGCAGAAACTAACAAAATGAGGCATAGAACCTTTCCAATATTATTTCTGCAATGTTCCATTAACCACAGAAAGTTATAGATCTAGTGTAGCTTCAATCTTTATCTTTGATGGGAACTATAAAGTCATATTGCAGAAGGGAAGGACACAAGTAAGGGAATAATTTGGACCATTTTCTTTGCAAAATAATTTTTACTTTTTGTGGTACTAAGGGTTGAGCCCAGGGCCTTGTGCATACTTTAGAATTTCTCTACCACTTGACGGCACTCCTAGCCCCATTCTTAATTTTTAATTTTTTTTTATCTTGAGACAGAGTCTCACTAAACTCCACAGATTACATCTGGCCTTGAATTTTTGATCTTCCTGCCTCCTCCTCCCAAACTGCTGGGCAGATACACGTGTGCCGTTGAGTCCAGCTTTGTAATTTTTTTGACCCAACCCCGCTACTTTATCTCTTATTTTTCACCATTTTGCTTTTTCTAAAAGACATGATTTATATATAACAAACTGCTTAGAAAGTTCACAGTTTTATGTTTAGTCATACTTACACAGTCATGAAAATATCACCATAATCAGGAGACTAAATGTATCTATTACTCTGAAAGGTTTCCTTGTGTGCTTTATAATCTCTCTCTCCTAAGCACCTCCAGTGCCCACACTCATTCCAAGGTAACCACTGATTCACTTTCTATCACTATGGATTAGTTTTCATTTTCTAGACTTTTATATACATGTAGTTACACAGTGTGTATTCATTTTTCTCTTGATTATTTTACTCAGCACAGTTATTCTGAAATTCATCTACAGAGGAAAGATATCTTTTTCTCAGCCATCTTAGCCAAGTTCATGGTTGAGGCTTCTGTAAATGAAGACAAGTTCACAAGGGAAAAGAATAAACCTTGATTTAATATGCTTTTTGTGACATTAGAGATTTCATAAAAATATGAAGACCCAAATAAATAGTTACATTTGAGTATATATTATACATTATAGTCAGTTTAATGAAGAGTAGATGAGTTGTGGAGAGATACAATGGGAAAAAGTGTGTATAAACTAATGGCAATAAACTGAAGGATATTTAGCAGGGCACAGTTTGTCAGATTGTTCTCTCTGATCCTTCAGCTTCAGAGATGAAGATGCTCTTTACCTCTGGGTATAAGGAGGGGACATTTCGCTTGAAGATTATATGTCTTTCTTCAGGAAAATATCAGAAAATTCTTATCTTTTATGATCTGCTTCATACAAGAACAGAAGGAAAGTGCAAGAAACATTTCTGTTCTTACCCTTTTCTTCAGTACACTAAGGTGTGATATTAGGGCAGAGTATCTTGAACCTCATCTTGTCCATCTTGTTTTGTTTTTCATTAGTTCATTTCTTTGCAGTTTATTCATCCATTCACTTATCGATGGGAATTTGGGTTGTTTTCAGGAGTTGTCAGTTGTAGGTCACGTTGCTATGAACAACCTTTTCTTTGGTCAAATACCTTTACTTATCTTGTGTAAATACCTGTGAATAAAATAAGTGGCTTCACATTCTTCATAAAGCTTGGTTGAATCAATCTTATTTGTAATATAGGCTTGCAAAGATATCTTGTTGGATATTTAATTTGTATTTCTGTAATGATTCATAATTTGAGCATCTATGTGTTTATTTAGTATCCATACTTTTTAAAGCTAAAGTTTTTGTTCATAATTTAATATAGTTCTGTTTATTCATTTATTTCTTATTTTGAAAGTTCTTCATATAGTCTACATACAAATACCAATTATAACAATTGAAAATCTTTCCTGTGGATATGTGATTTTTCTTTTTCATTCACATAGAAGTGTCTTTTCCTGATCAACCATACTTCATTTTGACGTTTATCAATTGTTTTCTTGTATATATTTGTGCTTTTAGTATTCTATTTAAGAAATCTTTGCCTAACTCAAGATTTAAAAAAATGTTCTACATAGTCTTTGGGCACATGTGTGTAATCCCAGTTACTCTGGAGGCTGGGGCAGGACAATCACAAGTTTGAAGACAGATACAGCCTGTGCAAATTATTGAAACCCTGTGTGAAAATAAAAACTAATAAAGATGGTTTGGGGTACAGCTCATGGTAACATGCCCTTGGATTCAATCCCTCAGAACTGCAAATTATCACAAAAAAAAGAAAAGAAAAAGAAAAAGGAAAGAAGAAAAAAGAGTGTGTCCTTCCTGCTTTCTGGGGATTTTAATTGTTTTAGGTTTATGTTTAGGCCTATGATCTAACGTCAGTTACTTTTAATTTTTGCATTTGATACAAGATATGGAATAAAGTTCTCTTTTTTTGCATGTGGATATCCAGTTGGCTTTTACACTTTTGTCAAAAATAATTTCTGAATTTTTTGGTATACTCCATTAATTTATTTTTTATCTTCATGCCAATATCCCACCCTTGATTATTATACCTTTTATAAAATTCATTGAAGTCAAATTGTATGTCATGTAATGTCCTTTATCAAAGTTGTTAAACTACTAAGTCTTTTGAATTTCCATGTGAATATTATAATTTAATTGCCAATTAGTATAAAACAGTACATAGATCAAGAGGCAGTCATTTAAACAGAACAAGAAACATTACTTGGCTTAAAGTCAGGAAAGGTGTGCGTCAGGGCTGTATCCTATCATTGTATCTCTTCAGTCTCTATGCCAAGCAAATAATCTAGGAACTCGGACTTTAATGAAGAAGAACACAGCATCAGGATTGGAGGAAGAGTCGTTAACAACCTGCATTATGTGGATGACAAAACTCTGCTTGCTGAAAGTGAAGAGGATTTGAAACATTTACTGATGAAGACCAAAGAACACAGCCTTCAATATGGATTGCACCTCAACATGAAGAAAACAAAAATCCTTACAACTGGGTCAGTATGCAACTTCATGATAAATAGAGAATAGATTGAGTTGTCCAGGATTTTGCTTTACTTGGTTCTACAATCAGCACCCATGGAAGCAGCAATCAAGAAATCAAAAGAGACATCACATTGAGAAAAGCTGTTGCAAAAGACCTCTTTAAATTTAGTGTTGAAAAGTAAAGATGTCACATTGAAGGTGAATGTGCACCTGGCTCATGCCATGGTATTTTCAGTCACATCATATGGTTATGAAAGCTGGACATGGAATAAAGGAGACAGGAGAAGAATTGATGCTTTTGAAGTATGGTGCTAGAGATGAATATTAAATATACCATGGACTGTGAAAAGAACCAACAGGTCTGTCTTAGAAGTGCAGCCAGAGTGCTCCTTAGAAGCAGGGATGACTAGAAGATGGTTTATGTATTTTGTACATGTTGTCAAGAGGGATTAATCCCTGGAGAAGGACATCATAATTGGGAGAGTAGCAGGTCAATAAAAAAACAAAGACCCTCAAGTAGATGAATTGAGCCAGTGGCTACAATGATGGGCTTAAACATAAAAAAGATTGTGTGCTGCCGGGTGTGGTAGTGCTCACCTGTAATTCCAGAGGCTTAGGAGGCAGAGGCAGGAGAATTGCAAGTTTGAGACCAGAGGCAGTCTTGCGTAATTTAGCAAGACCCTGTCGCAAAAAAAGTAAAAAAATGGGCTGAGGGTGCAGCTCAGTGGTCCAGCACTTGCAAAAACATGCAAACGCAAAGCCCTGGGTTCAACCCCCGGTACCACCAAAAAAAAAAAAAAAGAAAAAAAAAAAAGATGTGTGCCTGGCACAGTTCTGAAGAATGTTTTGTTCTGTTGTAGATAGCATTGCTGTGAGTCTGACCCAACTCAATGGCACCTAACAACAACTCCTGCAATTTGATAGAGAACCTGATATAAGTAATCATTTTGTTAAATATTATTGTAGATGCATATTCTTGAAATAGAACATGGCTAAAGAACTTTCATTCTTGTTAATGCTTCTGAAAAAAAGTTTGGTGGCTCAGTTTCATTCAGATGAAAACTTGCAAATTCCTGACACCCTGTTCAAGTATCCACTAAAGATGTTCAAATGACCTGGCATTCTTCTATTCCTTCTTGGTTTCTTTATAACCTCTTATCTTCTCATTTGCTGTCTAACCATTTGTGAACCTCACTCTTTGCTTCCAACATCTAATAGGCCTCTGTTAACGACTTCACATATGACAGGAACATTTTAGGGCTAGAATTTTTTCTCTATGTACTTTTCAATGAAAATTCCACAATCTTTTGATTTCACTGAGTCACTAACTTTCTAATGTTTTCATTTGTAATGTACCTCTATTTGTATCCCTCATTTTTTTGTGATTTTAGAGACATGTTTGACATTTGAAAAAGTTTATAAACACTTTCTCATTTTTGCCTATGATGACTTCAGAATAAGGCATTTCAGTAAAGATTTGGATGGTTAGTCCAAATAAAATCAGCAGTCTTCCTCGAACTGAGTTTTATAGTGTGAACTTTAAATGATCTATTCTGCTTTACTAAGCAGTTGAGAAAGTCAACAAGACCTATTATAAAAGCAAATTGTTATGAAAATAAGTTTTGTATCTTGAAAGAGTAGAACTAATTTCTCTATAGAGAAATAAGATCTCTACATATGTATGTATGTATGTATGTATGTATGTATGTATGTATGTATGTATTTATTTATTGTAGTACTAGGGGATTTTATCACATGCCCTTGCACATGGTAGGCAAATTCTCTACCACTGAGCTATACCGTAACCCCTTTTAATTTTTATTTAAATTTCGAGACAGGGTTCGCTAAATTCCTCAGGCGATCTTTGGCCTCAAACTCAAGAATCCTCCTACCTCAGTCTCCTGAGTAGTCAAGATTATAGGCATGTGACATGGCCCATGGGTACATATGGTTCTAGCACATAATGCCTATGAACCACCACCACAAGAAAGAAATTTTTCTTAAGATCTTAAAAGCCAGACAAGTAACCACGGTAGTGTTTGATGCTTTTCTGTTGCTGTGTGCAATATTTTATAGATACTGGTTGTACATTAAGACAATAATTTTATTCAGCTATTCTCATCAAAAAATATCTGATCTAATTTAAACTCAACTTTTTTTAGGAACAGTAAACTGAGTACAATAGTAAGAAAGACAAATAAACATCATAAATTAAACTGTTAGCTATGAAAATGAGATTCAAGCAGTAATTGTGTATACCATTTCTTACTCAAGTCTGGAAAATGTTACTTTCATTTTAGGGAGAAGGCAGGTTAGCTCTAAAGTGTTGATATGGTGAAAGACAATACTAGTAGAGTTTCTTGGAAAAGACTACTTGGCTTTTAACAAAGGGAATCTTACTGAAAATATACTGAGGACCTTGGTTCTCATATTATTAGATCCTTTTTATGACCCTTCATATTTTCTATGAGGATAAGACTATGGCTGCTTAGCTTGGTTTCTATTAAGGCTTTCTTGGCATCATGTAGGATTAACTAGCCCATCTTGTAGGAAATTGGGAAGAAATAAACACAAGCCAGGCACTATGGGTTACACCTATAATCCCAGCAACTCAGGAGACTGAGGTAGGATGATTGTCAGTTCAAGGCTAGAGGCAGCCTTCACAATTTAACAAGTCCATGTCTTAAATCAAAAAGTAAAAATTGAAATGGAAGTGCTGCTCAGTGGAAGAGCACTTGCATTGTATGTGTGAGGCCCTGGGTTCAACTCCCTAGTACTGGGGGGAAATAAATAAAAGTAAAAGGCATATGGCATTCCTCAAACTGTTTCATGTGAAAAAGAAAGTCTATTTTAGACTATCCAAATCCCTAAGTGAATGTCAAAACAAAAGTAATGCAAGGAAGAGATGATTTCAAGGATGTTCCACATACATACAACATGGTGCATTGCTGTGTCATTATATAGATACTTAGAGTTCCAGGACATTAATGTCTTGATGAAAGAGTCAATATTCTAAATTCACATACCTCTTGCATAATTCTTCTACCCAGTCTAGTAGCCACAGCCCCTTGACATCCTGAAGGTGGCATTCTGCAGAGAAAGCTGACTCAGCTCTCCTCACACAGTTTTTTCTTCCTTCTGAGGACCAGGGTGCCTTCCTCTGAAATTTTCCTTAGTTGGTCGGTAGATGGCAGTATGTCTGAATCTAGTACATGTCATGGAGGAAACCTTTTCAGTATTTTTCAAAGAAATCAAGGTTTTGGAAGCTGTGAGGCAGCATGGGGCCTCATACATGGGCCAGGAGATTTGATCTTCATTTATGGGTCTACTCCTGAATACATTTATTTGAATACATAGAGCCCAGCCATTTAACTTTTGTGTTCTTTGTTTTCTTGACCTTGAAATTAGAATACTCTGCCTTTTCCCCCTCTCCACAAAAACACTGAGTTTAATCAGACTTCAGAATCATTTCCGTTCTTTGAAGAAAGCCTCTTTATTAATTTGTTATGCTATTTATAATGTGGGTGGCAAATTTGATCTGGGTTGTTAATCTAGGATGTGAAGTAAATAAACAGAGAAACAATTGGCAAGAAGGGTCTTCTGTATTTCTGTGCTGTAAAATGTTGGTGTATTTTGGTTTTAAGTAATAGTATTGCATCTCAGGATGCAAAATAACTCCTGTTACTTGGAATTAAAATAACTTCTTTGGTATCATGGAACTTGACAATTATGGCATAAAGCCAATAAGGCCCCTGGCAACTTCCCAATTTAAATAGCAACTGTTTGCTGCAAGTACCAATTCAGTCAGATACAATAATTTTCACTTCTGCCTGTTATAAAGCATGAGAAATTTCACTTTGGCATTTTACCCCAAAGCTCGCACTATGACAAACATGAAACGAAATTGTAAATAGAGAATACCATTGAATGATTGATGGATGTGACCTGGCTCTGCATGGGGATACCACTGCCAAGAGTCTTCAACCAAGGCATCCTCAACCAAAGCATACTTTCAGATGCATGGCACCAAAATAGGTCATAATAAGATCATGTTGGACCAGAAGAAACTATGACATCTAATTTACTAACCTGGCTCTGACTCTGTTCACTGCTAAGCTTCTCTGCAGGAGCCATGCTACTTTGAGGCTGGTGACATGAATCAACAAGGAATAGAATCAGCAACACTGTTTCCAAACAGGTGGATTCCAACAGAGAGCAGTAGTATGAATCTAATACAAATTCTGGTTTCACCTACTCTTCCAGATAATTTCTAATCAAGAAATTATAAGTACTGTGTATTCCGAGAAGCAGAAGTCTATTTTCCATAAATAAGAAAAAATCATAAAAGTAAATGAATACCATTTCCAGATAATAGCCATTTAGTATGTAGACAAACATTTGAGGTGAATTCTTGGTCTATAATTAATTGAGAAAGCTTTTCCAATATCAGAATCCACTGTCAGAATGTTAGTTAACAAGTAGGGGCCTTAGAAATCTTAGATTTTCATGGTGTGCTATCTTATTTGTAAGACATGTCTCTCTAGTTGGATGGTGAATGGCTTGTTGGCTTGAATGTCAGAAGGTTAAATTTTTAATTTAAATATGCATAAGCATTAAAATATGTTCAAGAGAATGTCACATCAACCTCAACCTCAAAGTACCAATTATGTTGTTTGGATTTCACATTTGACACTGTTCTGACTAAACTGATGTCCCCAGAATTCTAAAAATGCCTGTGATCTCAGTTTCATAATACATTCTATTTAAAGTAGAAGCATTAAGGAGAACTGAATTACAGAAATATTATTTCATATTTTCAAGGACGTAAAAGTCAAAGCATACTGCTTGAAGCTAATGAACAATCATAGAGATGTACAAAGCAGCACATTATCTTTTAGCACTAAGATAGAAGAAATATACTTGGACAGTTCTATAACCACTCATCAGGATAAAGTGGAAAACAAACAAATTTTAATGTTAAATGTAATTAGAAACTGATTTTGTAAGTTGGATGAGAGGAAGTAACTTTTTAAACCTTAGTGTGTATGTTTCATTTTTTCTGAAGCTCTTTAAAACAGTAAATGATGCAGCTGAAACAAAGGGAATAACTAATAAGTAATATTTTATACATGTTTATATGTTGTTGTTGTTGTTAGGTGCCATCGAGTCGGTATCCGACTCATAGCGACCCTCTGTACAATAGGGGAAACACTATTGTCAGTGCTTCTCTGCTGTTCATAGGGTTTTCAATGGCAGATTGATTTTTGGGAGGGGGTTGCCAGGTCCTTCTCCCAAGCCTACAGTTTCTGGTTTTCCCAGGCGGTCTCCCATCCAGGTACTAACCAGGCCCGACCCTGCTTAGCTTCCGAAATCTGACGGGATCGGATGCCACAGGGCTATGGCTGCAGGCACATGTTTATATACAGAACTTAAATGAGAAAGAGTTGTATTGCAGCACAATTTAAAGAAGATAAACTTATCTATCAGACAGTAAACTAGAATTCTCCATTAAGAAATCCATCTAAAAATTAATAGTCAGATGCTCATCAGAACTCTGAAGCTCTATCTGGTTCAGAAAAATATGGAGGATATAGTATGTACAATATGTATTTAATCTTATGCACATTATAGTCCATTTTTTGAATATTGATTATTCATACCCAGTTTCTGGCAATCTTTTTTTCCCACTTCTGGGGAGTTGAACCCAGGGCCTTGCACATACGTCTAAGTGCTCCACCACTGACCTTCACCCTAAACTGCTTTATTATTTTTTATTTTGAGATTACACAGGTTGCCTCTGCCCTCAAAATTGTAATCCTCCTTCCTCTGCCTCCTGAGTTGCTGGGACTTCAGGCTACAGCTACTGTGCCCAGCTTAATTTCTGGCAATCTTATGAGCCTTTTATTATAAAGTCAGAATACTCTTTCCCAATCATTATTTTTTAATAATTTACTTTTTTAAACAATTCTAAACTTCAGCACAATGATGTTCAGAGATGGTTGTTTTGACAAGCTATATATCAGTTTAGTAGCTATCTAAAGGCACAGAATAAAAGAATGTTTCTGCATGTTGTACACATCCACAAAATAAATCTAAAATAAAAGTAATAAAATATAAGGTGCCTTAGGAAACTGAGGGACAGAAAAACCATTTGAAGACTCCTGGGAATGATTATTGACTTTCTGAACCAAAAAGGTAAAGTAATAAAATGAAGGAAAGAAACAAGTTGGCAACAGGCTTAGAAAGCATTGCAGTTTAATTTCCCTCAGTCATTGGATGATGTTTCCTAGACTGTCCTGATTTTGTGAAGCAGGTAGAAAATTGATGAAAAAAATATATTGACTTTCTACAGACTGGTGAGATCTCAAGAATTGAAAAGTGTAAAGGTCACAGACTAATGCAAATGAAGAAAAGGTAGCTAATTGGCAAAAAATAGTGATATCTGCTAGTCAGGCATCTTTCTGATCTGATTGACAGCTCAACTTAATTTGGATTGATAAAACTGAGGTGTTATGGCTAATATGAACACATAGTTCAGCTTAATTAAAAACTAAAGTTCTAATGATTAGAATTTGTTCTTACTGTGGCCTCTGTGCTTCACATTGGTGCAAACCTCAGAATGTTACATTTCATGGATGTACACTGGTGGCAGCAGCAGCAGGAGGCTGGACAGCAATGCTCTCTCTTGTGGTCCCACATGCCAGCCAGTTGTTTGAGGATCACACTTATGGTACTGGATTATGACTAGCCAATCCTGCAGTGATCCTGAGGGCCAGGAAAATATAATGTGCTTCTTGGCTGGAGTTTATATTCATCTAATTTTTAAATTTTTATTTTTGATGGTGCTAGGGGACTGAACCCAGGGCCTTCCTCCTACTTTGCAAGCGCTCTACTACTAAATTGCCCCTTCAGGCCCTTTCTTGTTCTTTTTTTATTTTTTATTATTTTTTAAATTTTTATCTTGAACAGTATCTTGCTAAGTTGTGCAGAATGCCTCTAGCCTTGAACTTGAGATCCTCTTGCTTCTGCCCCCTGAGTCAGTGGGAATGCAGGTTTGTGCCACTGCACCCACCCAACCACATTTCAAGATTTTCTTTTCTTTTCTTTTCTTTTCTTTTTTTTCAGTAGAGAGTATAGAATGTTGTTGTTGTTAGGTTTATTAAAGATAGTATGCCAGTAAGAAATAATTACAGAGATTGACATACCTGAAGAAGCTTAGGTAAACCTACAAAGGAACTTAACCTGGATTCCCTGGGTGAATCTGCATATGGGAGTTTTTATTTCCCAGGGAAAAGTAAAGTCAGAACAGTTACGCAGGCTTCTAGAGGGAAAATTACCTTAGACAGACAGAGAAGATGGCAGGTTTGAGAGAAAGGAGAGGCGTGTACCTGGTTACTAGAGAAAGAAGAGAAAAGGGAAAGAAGCAGAGAGGAAAGAATTAAGGGGGAAAAAGCTATTTCAGGATTTTCATTGCTGGCTTAGTTCAATCAGTTATGTATGGAGGATATGTATCACCTTTATATATAGGAATGTGTAAGTTCATGAATAAAGTAAGCCAGTTTTATGAATCTAGATCACACCAAGATCTAAGATTTTTTCTTTTCCTTTTCTTCACTTCTGTCTGACTTAAATATCCATGCATTTTCTATAACTCCTAAAATGCCAGTGCCTTAGAATTGTGCAGCGAGGGGAAAAATTCCATAGAGAAAACAAAAACAAATAAACAAAAACCAAGAAAAGCTTTCATTCTGATACCAGTAAGAAAAACTATAAAGTTGCCTAAATGTAAAAACAGATGTGAATCTGGAAGTTCATTGTTTATATCATTGCTTAGGAGAGTAGGCCTATTGCTTTAAGTATAAAAGGATAACAACAAAATTTTCCAGAGCATAGGCCATTTTGAGTCAGACAGTCATATGGTCTACTATGCTGGGAATGATAAACTAAAGAGAAATGGGGTTGCATTCATCATCAAAAAAGACATTTCAAGATCTGTCATGAAATACAATGTTGTCAGTGATAGAATAATATCCATATGCCTACAAGGAAGGCCAGTTAATATGACTATTATTTAAATTTATGCACC
>VMDO01036343.1:0-15235 GCA_007922755.1 Pedetes capensis
ACAAATAAAATAAAATATAAGAGATGAGGAAGGGGCTCAGGGAGCAGCTCAATGGTAGAACTGTTGCCTAGCATGAGTGAGACTCTGAGTTCAACCTTCTAGTCAAAAAAAAAAAAAAAGAGTCTGTGGTTTTCTCCAGTGATACTTGAAGAGCTGTTTTAGAATCTCTGTGTTAATAGCAGAGACCTTGAACCATAATATACTGCAGATAACATTTCTTTGACTTAGTTCTCCAGTATTAAAACACTATTTTGGTTATTACTTTGCAATTTATTATACTGTATACATTATCACCCCACAATACTCTTTAATCCCCTTTGTATATCTTTTCTATAGGTGCCATGAAGGATTTATGCAAGAGTCCTAATGCAGAGCAGCAAACTTTTTCTAAAATGTCAGTGAGAAAATATATATGAACATGATTTCTGTCACAACCACCCAACACTGCCCTTTTAATGAAAAATATAGTCATAGGCTATAGATAAATGAATGAGCACTGTAATATTCCAATAAAACTTTATTTTAAAATATCAGGCATGAAAAAGGGTTTGACCTGTGGGCCATAGTTTGCCAGCCCATGATCTAATGTATGGTCCTGGGTATGGGAAACATGTCTGGTGGGCACTCTTATGTGGAGATTATCTTTAAAGCCTGTGTTTTCCTAGAGCACTTGTTCAATATTCTTAACAGTTGCCATATTTTATTAGATTTTAACAGAATAAAGTAAGAAAGTAAGATTTAATAGTCAACTTCAAATCAAAGGTAAACATTGCATTATTTCTTTTGTTGTTGTTGTTGTTAGGTGCCGTCGAGTCGGTATCAGAATCATAGCGACCCTCATAGGGTTTTCAATGGCTGTCTGTTTCAGGATTACCTTGGGAGTGGATTGCCAGGCCCTTCTCCCATTTTTGTGGTGCTGGGAATTGAACTCGGGACCTCAGAGACTGCAGCGCAGTGCTCTACCCACTGAGCTAAATCCCAGCCCCTATTTCTTTTGGTAGTGCACTTATTGCATATTATAAGCTGTGGGTTACTACTGTGATAGGAGAAAATATGAAACCAGGAAATGATATGTGGCTTCAACCTACTACTTCTTAGGTAAATGACTTGGACAAGTTACTTAGCTTCTTCAAGTACAAGTTCTTCTTTTATAAAGTTGGGATAATAAGAGGAAATGTCTTATTGGTTTATTGTGATAACTGAATGATAAAAATTACAGACAGCAAATTCTCTAAAGTCATAATAGATGTAGATGCCATTGTATGGCTAAGTATACAAGAACTTTTGAAGTAGGAATAAATATAAACAAGAGCAAACAGCAAGCTGCTGTTTACTGGAAGGATTCAAGTGGAGATCGAATAGTTATTATTTATAAAAGGAAAAAGTTGGAGCAGAAAATGCTCTGCATTTCTGATTTTATATTTGTAAACCAATGACTGAATCAAGATGCTGTCAGGGCTAGGTTAAATATATTGTCTCATGCTGTATGCTACAGTAAAAAGCACAAACTCTAGAATCACATAGGCTTGAGACTGAACTCCCAGCTCTGCCATTTTACTATTTAGCATGAGGCCTGTTGCTTTGCCTCTCTGTTATTCATAGGGATCTTAATGCCTAAAAGGAACACATTAGGTAATACATATTTAAAGCAACTGGCCCATAGTTGACATTACCTCCCTTCCTACTCTTTTATTTTTATTCTGAATATCTTTTAAACACTCCATGTGTCACCCTCAATAAGATCTCCATCTTAATCTTTCCATTTTCTCCATCAGTAGCAAAATAAAGTTTCTCCTAAGTGCTCACTGACATTACCCTAGTATCTGAACTATCCAATGTGACACATAAAAACTTTAATGTGTAGACATGCTAATCAGAAGGGAAATGTCAAATCTGCATACATTTCAAGTGACCCAACAATATTTACCTTAGAGCTAAGTCTCCTATTTTTCTGACAATTGCCTCATTGAGGAAGTGACTCATGCAGCATACCAAGCCCATTCCACAGGAGAACTTCACCTCAGCCTGGTTTGAAAGCATGGAAAAGATGAATGTCAGTGCCTTGCAGTTAGTAACAGGGCTAATTTGATTTGACAAATGATGTTGATTTTGAAAGGGTCACTAACCATTAAAACTGGGAGGACAAAGAGTGCCTTGAAGCTGGATAAAAATTGAATATTTAAACAGTTTGTTATGCAGATTGACTTCCTACCTGTCAGGAAGGGGTAAGGGAGAGGCTTGGAGAGCTGGTGGGAAGGCCATAGCCAGGACTGAGGGCTGCCAGGCACATGCCCGCCCTACTAGCGGCACAGCTCTTGTGGCAGCCTGTGGAACTACTGCTCTCCTCACCCAGCTCAAGTTTAGGTTAGGGCGCTTCCAGGAGGAGCTCAGAGTCTCCCCTTTTCCATTGCTCATATTCCCCTCTCCACAGGCCTCAAAGAAAGGAAAATTGACCTAAGTTCCCAACAAGCCTCACTGAGAATGCCAATTAGCAAACAACCTCTGAAGCCACAGGTCTGAGCTAAATGGACCCTCTTGAAGGCTAAAATGACATCCCAAGGAACTTCAGCATTTCAAAGCAGTAATGCCTGCTTCTTGTTTCATATCTATGGAAAGAGCGTTGTCTCTGGATCTATTCTCTCTCCAGTTTTGTTAGACTTTATTGTTCACTTGGTTGGTTGGTTGTTTCTGTTGTTGTTTGGATTTTGTTTTGTTTTGTTTTTTAATTGAAAGTATCCTTAAGGACACTTGTTTCCCCACATACAGGCCACATAATGGCTGCCTATCTTCACCTGTTTTCTGCTCCTGCTATACCAGAATAGCACAGTACCACTGTGGTGTGCTATCCCATCAGATCTTAGGAGCTAAGCAGGGTCAGACCTGGTTAGTACTTGGATGGGAGACTGCCTGGGAACACCAGGTGCTATAGACTTGGAAGAAGGACCTGGCAACCCACTCCCAAGAAAGAATCAGCCATTAAACACACTATGCATAGCAGAGAAGCACAACAATAGTGTTGTATCTGTTATACATAGGGTGGCTATGAGTTGGATACCGACTGGATGACACCTAACAACAACAACTGTGGTGTCCTATCCTGTCAGATCTCAGAAGCTAAGCAGGGTCGGGCCTGGTTAGTACTTGGGTGGGAGACTGCCTGGGAACACCAGGTACTGTAGGCTTGAGAGAAGGACCTGGCAGCAACTTCCCCCCAAAAATCAGTCATTGAAAACCCTATCAATAGGAGAGAACCATTAACAATACTCTTTGGCCTGTTGTACATAGGGTTACTATGAGTTGGACAAGAACTCGATGGCACCTAACAACAGCAACAACAGCTAATTTGTAACACAAAGAAACTTATTTGGCCTATGGTTCTAATGGCTGGTAATTCCCAGAGCATGATGCTGGCCTCTGATTAGAGCCTCAGGCTGTGTTATCCTACAGCAGGAGATGGAAGGGCAAAAAAGCAGAGGTCAGAGAGTAGGAGGGGCCAAACTTGCCCCTTTCCCACTAACCCAGTCCTCTGTACTATCCTTAATGCATGCCTGAGGGCAGTGCTCCACTGACCTAATCACCTCTTAAAGGTTCTACCCATCCACAGTGCTACATTGAGGATTAAGTTTCCAAAACAAGAACTTCAGGGAACACGCGCAAACTGTAGCTCTGCCCTTTTGTGTTTGTTCTTTGAGAGGGTCTTTATCTTTTTGGTGACACTGTGGCCCCTTGGTCCACCCTGAACTCTGTGCAGTGTGAGGACAATGTTCTGCTCCTTTATGTTTGGGTTTTCTTGAACATATTCACACAGATGTGAAGGTCTGACCCTGATTATCAAATCAAATAGCTTGAGCCTAAAGTGAAGTAGTTTTCCTCAAGAAAGCACAAGAATGGAGACCATAATGTTCTTGTGCAATCCACTGGGCATCCCAATATCTGAGGTCGTGTAGAGGCAACATGTGTTAATCTCACTCCCAGTATTGTGTTTCCTACACTTGATTTATGATTGTTGAATTGGTCGTGAAGGGCCTTGTGAGCCATGGTGACAAATTTGGCAAGATTCTGAGACAGGAAGCCAGTGGAGAGTTCTGAGCAGTTTCTTATTTTATAACTTGTAGGCAACAACTTGCCCTCAGGGGGCTATTGTGAAATAATATATGTAAAGGACACTGTATAAGTCCTATTGCATAACTGGTACATAATAAATGTTAGAAGTACTGCCACTATGAACATCAAATTCATAGCCTCTTTCCTTTTGGCCTTTTCATTATATTTTACTTCATATTTCTTTCTCTTGGTGGAGGTGGGGTACATAATAAATGGAAAAGATGCCCTTGCTCTCGTAAGACTGATATGTACTTCTGAATACTATAACAAAAACCTAACAGTTCCAGACTACACAAGCTTTTAGCAACTGAACCAAAGCCAGATTTCTTGTTTTTAATATCTTCATGCCAGGAGCTAAAAGAACATTCTGAGACTGAAGGAAAGTTAAAACCAAAGATGATTGGCCTTTGCCCATTAGTTCAACCCACAAATGGAATTCACCTATAAAGTATGGTGGCTTTGAACTCAAGAGTGCTATTTGAATGTCAGTTCTGCTATTTATTTAATGTATAACTATGAACTTGTTCCTTGGCTTTTCCAGGCCTGTTTCCTCATCTTCAATGGGAATACCTTTGTTTTAAAAACAAGAAAAAAAAAGACACTTTATAATGTGGACCTAAAAGAGCACAGTGTTTCTCAGTGGGAGAGGAAATAGAATAATAATTAATTTTCACAGTATTCCCATTACTTGGGCATCCATTGTCCTAAATTAACTAATTGCTAATTAAAAATACTTTGGTTCAAAGTTCTACCACTCTGAAAAATTTAATTCTCACAGTTAAGCACCTATAAGTAGAATTCCCCTACAATCTCTGTAAAGGATGTAAACCTAACTAATGTCTGGCTCAGTTCAGATCGCAGACATGGGCTCACCCCAGCAAGGCATGCTGGATAGTACATCAAAAGGGAACTCTAGCTGATAACCTCCATTCATGGAATAAACATATAAACCATCCCATCCTGTAAGCCCATCTTGCCTGCTTTCATTGTCACTAATCATTATAATTATTCTATTAAAATAAATATTATTATCTCTATTTTACTGGTGAGCCACACTTAAGATGAACTCATTTTTCCAATGTTTTCCGGTTATTATTTGGTAGGGCTGATTTCTCATTTCATTTCATTTTGACAAAGATTTGTATAGTACCTACTCTGACTCAATACTTTCCTAAGCATTGGGTTTATAACAGTGAGTCAGTAGTCCCCGACATTTTGGACTTCATTTTAAAATTTGAACCCAATTCTGACCTACTCCAAAAGCAGAATCTTTCCACCAACCCCATTGCTTCATTGCATTGATGCTACCAGGGGAGATGAACCACTCCCCAGTTCAGTGAATTATGGTGTCCTCATGATGCCATTTTCATTTTCTTTATGATTTAATCAGAACACTTGCTTAAATTAAAATACAGCTTAGTCATGCATATGATCTTTTTACCCCAATGTTTTTTCCATGGGGCTGTCAGTTTTGCAAACTGGCTTGATTTACACAGATATTTTATCCAGAAATAAATTGAATTAACAATTTAAAATGCAGAACAGAAAAGGCTGCCAGTGTGCTAATAGTTCCATTTCCCTGATTAAGAGGGCTTTCTCCAAAATGGATAAAGGACAGAGCCTCTTTATCCTAAAATTCACTTTGATAATGGTCTCAGAAGAAGGAGATTCTAGAAGAACACCCCATTGTCTGAGGAATGAACACCCACTGAGGGCCCTGTGGCCACACTAATCTTTAAAACTATTACTGTGAATATATATTTGATCATAAGCTTTTGTGGTTTTCTATGCTCACTGAATAAAAATCCCAAGCTCCTTGTCATTTGAAGTCAACAATTTTTCTCTACTTTCTTTAGTCTTATCCTCTGCTACTTCTCTAAGTCCTCAGAAACAGTGGATTGGATTTCAAGGCCCCTGCCTGCTACATATTAGAGATGCTACTTTAGCCAACTCATCTCACTTCTCAGAGTTGCTATTCCATCCTTACCTATTCTTTTAAATATATATAGTGAAATTTACCCTCTCCACCTCTTAGATCTAAGAGGGGCTCTAATGACACAAAAGAGTCTGTAAACTGTAAAGTACAGTACCTGGACCACCTTATGGTATCTCGACTCCACCATAATGATCTACTCTTCTTCCCACACACAATAGCCCACATTGCCCTTACAATGTTATTTTTCCTTTCTGCAGGGCACATGTTCCCTCTTCACAGGATGTGTAAGTAGGAGCACGCCTTTCTTCAGGACCTGGGTCAGCTTGGCCTCCTGAAAGGTGCCAGTGGTCCTCCTCACTGTTATAGTACTTGAGAATCTCCTCCTCCCTTCACCCATGCTTGTTTTCTCTCACTTGGCACTTGGCCTTGGTCTTTATATCATTCTTTGGTTTCTCATCAACTAGCTTCTAAACCCCTTTGAGTCCATTCTGTGCTACGATAGCAGAATACCCAAGATGGGGTAATTTATGGACTTATCTCTCATAGTTCTAGAGGCTGGGAAGTACAAGATCAAGGTGCCAGCATCCAATGAGGTCCTCATTATAGAAGGATGAGAGAGAGCAAGCCCACTCCCACAAGTGCTATTTATAGCAGCCTTGATCCACTCATGAGAGCTTCACCTAACCCCCCCTCCAAAAGACTCAACCTCCCAACACTGCTGCTCTGAGGACTAAGTTTCCAACACGTGTGGAGGACACATTCAAAACATAGCAAGGAAAGGCTACATTTCACACTGTTGTATTACTGTACATCACTAAGATTCAGATTCAGCTTTTATTTATTGAGTGCTTAGTATGTACCTCTCTGTGTCAAGAACAATCATAGGTCCTCCCATTTGCAATCTCATTTGATATTCATTACCATTACTCACATATTACACATATGGAAATGGAGGTTCAGAGACATTCACTCTTCGCAGTTTAACATCTCATGATTAGTAAGTGGCAGAGCTGGAAACTGATTCCAGGACAGATTTCAAAACTCATGTTCTTTCCATAAAATTATGTCATCTCTTTTTTAAGAGTTGGTAGATGAGTATCCTAATTGTATGATGGTAGGTAACTGGGGCATCAAATGGGGTCTCCAGTAGCTCAGAGCACTAACCATCTGGACTTGATTATAATTGACCACATGGATTCATATCGGACCATTCATCCTATATGTTTCTCCAGCTTTTATTTTTTACATAGTTAAGCACATTAAAAGGGAAATAATGTGGAATAAAATGTGTAATTCAAAACTTAAGTGTCCTCTTATTATAAGCATAATTTTAATTACTTTTTCCTCTTTGTGCCCCAGTTTCCTCACAATAAAAAAATGAGAAAACTATTATCAACCCCACAGGGTAGTTGAGGATTGAGATGTATAAAATAAAATCTATTGTTATGGGAAATGTGCAGAAGTGATATCCAGCAATAACTAGTTAATTTTAACTTATTTCTTATTCTCATATCAGGCATAATCTTTACAATTCTGTGAATAAAGAATGTTCTAGGCAATATAATAAAATGCATACATTTGTATAGACACAAAATAGTACTACTAAAGCAAGCTTCATGGAATTCCTTAAAGATTTTTAGAAGCTGCCCTTGAGTAGTGATTACTAGAAGATTTCTAACAGGTTTATATATTGTCTAGAAAGCTAATGAGACCATTGCTCACTAAGTTTGTCAGATTTACTTAATATTTAACACTGCCAAGTATACACCCCTATGTATGCTATTGGTAGAAAGGGCAGGTAAGATGAAGTTACAGAGATAAGTGATATTTTTTCTCTGTCAAAGTAACATATATTCCAATGCTATGGCCAGCTATGTATCCAGAAAGATAATGGAAAGGACCCAGGGGAGTTGGAAGGGGAGAAGCTTTCCAAGTGTTGACATAATGTGGGACCAGTATTAGGAAAAAATATTTCCAACACAACACATAGATGAATTGCTATACAATATTTTATTTATTTATCTGCCTAAATCTTTAAAAGAAAAACAAAATATTTATTGAAAGAAAGAAATCTTATATCAATCTCCAGTTTATAAAACTGATAGAAGCATACTAAATATAGTTTAAATTGGAATGCAAAGACGAGACTTATTTATTTATTCTCTGTATTAATCTTCTATGGGTACCATGACAGATTTCCATGCACGGGACAGTTTAAACAATAGCAATTTATTTTCCAGAGGCTAGAAGCCCAGATCAAGGTGCCAGCAAAGTTGGTTTCTGGTACAGTCTCTTTCCTTGGGTTACAATGATCATATTCTTATAGTATCTTTACATTACCTTTGCTCTGTGTGCTCCCTCTCCTGGCATCTCTTCCTCTTCTCATTAGAGCACTAGTCTTGTTGGATTAGATCCCCACACTTATGATCTTGTATAACCTTAATTACCTCCTAAATTGTCCTATATCCAAATGCAGTTACACGGTAGGTTAGGGTCTTAACATAGAAATGGAAGCAGTGCACAATTCAATCTATAACAGCTTCCTCCTTCCCTTACACCTGGTCTGTAAGGCATTTTTCAAAAACCTCAAGAACATACAGGGTAAATAAATACAAAAAATCACTGGTGCACATGATGAGCAATAGCTTTCCCAAGCCATCTATCCACTAACTCTCAATTTTTTTATTTCTATGTATTTTGGACATCACCCTTCTAAACAGGACTTGAGTTTGTTTACATAGCTACCATTATAATCTTTGTCTTCATTTTTTGTTGACTTGGATTTTGGGGTTTGTTGTTGTTGTTGTTGTTGTTGTTTGTATATTAACAGTGCTGAGGATGGAACCCAGGGCCTTACATATGTTAGGCAAGCGCTGTACCACTGAACTACATCTTCAGCCCTAATCTTTGTCTTTCAACAAGAGAGTTTTGTTCATTTACGTTTGTCAAAATAAGAATTTATTTCCATTTATTACTGTGATTTTATTGTGTATTTTCTCTTTGACTTGGCTTTTCTATGTTTCTATTTATGTTTTTTCTTCGCTACTTTCAGAGTGATTATTTTCCTCACTGCAGTTTTTCTTTCTACTCTCTATCATATTTCATTCTTTAAGTTTTCACTCTAAAAATTTAACATGTACATACTTTGTACCTATCTCCTAAATTAATCAATACCTTTATGTCTTTATTAACTCAATGTATATATGATATTGTCATATGCTTTGGTTTTGCATACTTTTAACACTGAACAGTTAGTATTTCATTTGGTTTTTAGTTTTTCTTGTTTACCACTCTACTTTCATTCTCAAACCTTTAACTTGAGATAAATATTTCCTTCAAAGTTTTTAATTTGGAATTTTCTATTATAAGGATCTGTTGGTAAAATCAAATTGTGTCTAATAACATTAATTCATCTTTATTTTTGAAAAGTATTTTTGCTGATTATATAATTCTATTTTGACAAGTGTTTTTCCTCGGCATATAGAAGCTATCATTCTTCTTTCATTTTGCTTTCCTTGTTGATATTTAGAGGTCAGCTGAGACTAATTATTATTCTTTCACGGACAACATTTTTTCCTTTTTTTTTTTTTTCCCAATACTTGTAAGTTGAACCCAGGGCCATGCACGTACTTTGCAATTACTCTACCATTGGGGCTGCACCCCAAGTCATATTTTATTTTTGTTCACTTACTTTCTAAATTTCACTAAGTTTCACTAAGTTTCTAAGTTTCACTAAGTTTCACTAAGTTTGTACAGGCTGCATCTGGCCTTCAACCTGCAATCCTCCTGCCTCAGCCTCCCAAGTTGCTGGGTAAAGGTATAAGCCACCACATCTGGCCCTTCTGGCCTCTTTAAAAACACTTTCGCTTGTACACTGAAATTTTAGTGTTACATGAAATTTACTCCAGTTCATGCATTATGTGATTAGGTGGATATTTGCTTTTATTATCCCCTTTGAAATTAATTAGGCATCCTAAATTTGAGAATTTTGTATTTCTTTAAGTTCTGGGAAATTCTCAGCCAAAATTTCTTCAAATATTTCTCCTTCTTCATTCTTTCTCTTCTAATTTAATGAAATATTCACTAGATTTCTGTCATTTTTCACTTTTTCTCTCCAATTCACATTTTTAAAATTTTCTTTCTCTACACTGGCTCAGATCAATAGTCAAGTTTTTGAATCCTCTCCTCAGCTCTGTCTAATCTGCTATAAAATTTCCATTGAGTCTTATTTTAAATATTAAACTTACTATTTCTATGCATTTATTGGATTCTTTTTCAAATTTGTTTAGTCATTTTTTGCTCTGCCAACAATTGCTATTTTCAATGTCTTCTTTTCCTTATTTAAACATACTAATTTTACCTTTTTGAGTAAGTTTTATTCATCAGATCTTCACTTCAGGAGTATCCCTCTTTGCATCACTGGCTTTGGATTTGCTGTGACTTTTTTGCCCATTGGAATGTGGACAAACATAACAATCACTGTTTGTAGCAGGGCTTTAAATGTGTTTGCATTTTTGGATTCCTTTCATGTACTACTGTAATCTAGAATTAAAAAAAAAAAAAAAACATGACCCAGGTAGCTGCTACATCTTTTGCTTGATTCAAAACTGTTTTGTTGTTGTTGTTAGGTACTATCCAGTCTAGTCCAACTCAAAGCAACTCTACGTACAACAGAACCCAACAAGCACTTTGCTGCAGACACTGTGTCAAACCATCTATTGAGGGTTTTCCTTTTTCCATTGACCTGGCACTCTCCCAAAAATGATGTATTTCTCCAGGGATTTGTCTCTCCTGACTACATGTCCAAAATACATAGGACACAGACTAGCCATCCTTACTTCCAAGGAGCAACCCAGTTGCACTTCTTCTAGGACAAATCTGTTGATTCTTTTGGCACTCCATAGAATATTTAATATTTGTCTCCAGCACGATAATTGAAAAGCATCAATTCTTCTGTCTCCCTTATTCAGTGACCAGCTTTCACAACCATTTGATGCAAGTGAAAATACCATGGCATGAGTCAGGCTCACCTGCATCTTCAATGTGACCTCTTTACTTTTCAATACTTTAAAGAGATCTTTTGCCACAGCTTTTCCTAGTGCAATGCATCTTTTGATTTCTTGACTGCTGTTTCCACAGGTGTTGATTGTAGAAGCAAGTAAATCAAAATCTTTGACAACCTCAATCTTTTCTCTGTTCATTATGAAGTTGTGTACTGACCAGTTGTAAGAATTTTTATTTTGTTGATGTTGAGGCACAATCCATATGGAAGGCTGTGTTCTTTGATCTTCATCAGGAAATGTTTCAAATCCTCTTCCTTTTAGCAAGCAGAGTTATGCCATCTGCATAATTCAGGTTGTTAATTATGATGCCCCTTTCTTCTTCACAGAGTCTAGTTTCTTGGAGTATTTGCTCAGCATAGAGATTGAAGAGGCATGGTGAAAGGATACAGCACACCTTTTGCAAATTTAAACCAGCCAATGTTTCCTTGTTCTGTTTGAATGACTGCCTTCTGGTCCATGTACAGATTCCTCATGAGTACACTAAGTGCTCTAGTATTCCCATTCTTTGCAATGTTATCCATAATTTGTTGTCATCCACACAGTCAAATGCCTTTGCATAGTCAATAAAACGTAGATAGGCATCTTTTTGGTATTCTCTGCTTTTATCTAATATCCATCTGACATCAACAATCATGTCCCTGATTCTACTCCCTCTTATGAATCCAGCTTGATTCTCTGGCAGTTCTCTGCCTATATACTGCTGTTGTCACTTTTGATTGGTCTTTAGCAAAATTTTCCTTGCATGTGATACTAATGATATCGTTCAATAGTTTCTACACTTTGTTGGATTCCTCTTTCTCAGGAATAGGCACAAATGTGGATCTCTTCCAGGCAGTTGGCGAGGTAGCTGCTTTCCAAATCCTTTGGCATAGATAAGTGAGCACCTCCAGTGCTACATCTGTTTGTTGAAACATCTCTATTGGTATTATATCTTGGTATAATGACTCTGTGTACTCCTTCAATCTTCTTTTGATGTTTCATGTGCTGTGTAATATTTTTCCCTGCAGAATCCTTCACTATTGCCACTCAAGGCTTGAATTTCTTCAACTCCTTAAGCTTGAAAAACAATAAGCATGTTCCTCCTTTTTCGCTTTCTATCTCCAGTCCTTTGGACATGTCATTATAATATTTGATTTTGTCTGCCCTTTGAAATTTTCTGTTTAGTTCCTTAACTTCATCCTGTCTTGCTTTTACTTTAGCTGCTCAACATTCAAGAGCAAGTCTCAGAGTCTCTTTTGACATATAATTTGGTCTTTTCTTTTTTCAGATTTTTTCCAATTTTTTTTTCAAAATTAGAAGCCCATAAGACAGGCAAGAAACCAATCTTCAGCTTGAAGTCAAGTTCCAACAACAATAGCAGATCCCATAAAAAATAAGCAAAGCCATATCCCACCTACAAATCCTTAGTGAGAAATCAACTCTTGTTTTGTGAAAATCACTGAACGTTGAAATCACTTGCTATGTCCTTACTGAAAGCAAATATATATATATATATATATTTTATAGTCTGTGTTATAATTTTAATATATGAAATTTGCTGAATTGAGTCTGATTCTTTTATCTGTGGTTTCTACTAGCTCTTATGTTATGTATTTGCTTCTGTGTTTTCTAATTTTTAATGTTTATTTATATTCCTTGAAATGTTTTATATTCCTTGAAAGTTTTAATGTTCCTTGTATTCCTTGAAACTTTAGGCATCATTGAGTCTCAGTTTAATGATTTCTACAAAGAGTAGTTACATTGTTTGTGCCAGGCATCTTGTTGAGTACTACAAATCTAGAACATTTTAAAGGAAAATCTCAAGTTAGGTTTTATTTGTTTTGTGTTGTTTTGGCAATCTAGATAATGTTGATTTTGGAGAGAAATTTTTGTGATGTATACTTTGTATGTAAAATTATTAGGATAAATGGCTTTTATCCCCAACAAACAAACAAACAAAAAAGAATGATATATTATTCTTTGCTGTTTCCTGAGGGTTTGAAAGTACAATTTAACAAAAAGATCTACCAGGAGCTATCCTCAATCATAAGGGAGAAGTCCTAGTATTAGAGTTCTTAGACTACAAGTTTGATATCTTGTCCACAGTGGTTTTCAAAGCCAGGAAAGTTAAAGTCAACTGTGTGTACCCAATACCTTCAGAACAAAAGCAATATGCAGTGCCATGCTTGTCATTCTAGGTTCCTATTTTCATGCTGGTTTTGGCTTCCTTCCCTTTTTTTCTAGCTTACTTCAGCAGAAAGATGAGTTAGGTCATCTAATCTGTCACATGACTGAAAATGGACTTCTCAACCTGCATGGTCTTTTATAAATTTGTTGAAATATTCCACCTTACAGTGGCCTCTCCTCTGTTCTTAGTGATGTTTGCTCAAGCATTCATGCAACAAACATTTGCAGGTTAGGTATTTTTTATCTGAAGTTACTGGGATCAGAAATATTTCAAATTTCAGATTTTGGAATATTTTCATATATAATGGAACATCCTGCAGATGTGGTCTACAACTGAACACACAATTCATTCATATATACTTTATACAGGTAGGATGATGGTAATTATATATTTTTATTGCCTCTGCCTTTTCACTGTGATCACCCCATGTGGTCAATAATGGAATTTTCCACTTGTGATGTGGTGGTGGTGTTTGAAATGTTTCAGAGTATGGAACATTTCTGACTCCAACGTCAGAACTCCAAGGTTTTAATTAGGGATATTCAACCTGTATTAAGTACCCACCAAGTACCAGGTACTACTTTAGGTTCAGGAGGTGTATAAATGAACACATAAAAAATTATTATCTGGGGAGAGGGCAAGATGGTGGACAGATAACACACACCTTCTGTCCTGGAGTAAAGGGAAGCCTCGATTAGGGGTTTGGAACTCATGTTGAATAGATAGAAACAGTGATAGTTTAGATTGGGAGATAGAGGATGAAGCTGGACTAACACTGAAATCAAGGATTTGGCTTCAGAGGAGCTACACAGAGGACAGTAGTGGGATAGCCATTCTGCCATTTCGCCATCACACAGATGGTGGCTAGAATCCCGGAGACTCAGAGGGGACTTTGCACACACACCCACGGGGGCCGGACCCAACACAGAGTGCAACCTTGGCATCACACTGTCACCTTGCCCGCGGGATACAAACTACAAGTTTCAGGTGAGTCAGTTTGAGGTGGCACACGGAATGACCATCCGTAGCGGCACACATCCCACAGCCTGAGATGCTGGGCTGTTGTAGGTCCCTCACGCAAGAAAATAGGGATCAGATCCATATGTGAGGGTATGGGGAGTGATCGTGGAGGGAACGGGAAAACTGGTGCCAGCAGTACGCATCTAGAGCTGAGACGAGGCTCCCTCCCTCCTGTTGTGGAGGGACAGTGGTGCAGACACAATCTCCACAGACATACGGGCACATATACACCCAGATCCCAGACACCCCAGAGGTGATACTAAGTCATCCCACTGCACTGTGGAGAAGGCTGGGGTCTACGGAGGCAACTGAGCCCCACACAAACAGAGTGGTCCTTTTCAGCAGAGCCTAGCAGCACAATTAGTCACAATTAGAGCAGTTTCGAGTGTGATTGCTGTGCAAGGACAGACCTGCTGCAGATTCCCTCTGGGGTGGTTGGATATCATCCCGCCCACAAGAGGATATGGCCCCCCAAGTGGTCTCCCAAGTGAGTGGAAAGCCCTGCAATAAAAAAAAAAAAATCCACGATAGCACCCATATTCCCTCTGTGCTGTAGGCTTTGGGGCGGAAATCTCTGATTTGGGGAACTGCTCCCTGAACTACATGGGACAGTGAGAACTCCAGGGAGGACCCCACAGGTTCCACTGCCTCTCCAACAATAAAATAGTCACAGAATATTTCATGGAACAGTCTCTTTGGGCACTCAGTGTCCCACTTAAACCCAGAACATTGTGGGGTGGTTCGCCATTATCTACTCAATCAGCAAAAACTCTATTCACTAAGCCAGACTTCTTCTGTGGATTGTGTGAAAACACTGCCACCCTGAGTTCTGTAGGGAGCACTGCTTCCTGCAGTATCGACTTCACCCGGAGGAACTGGGTGTCCACAGTTCAGATTCCACCTGCAAGAACATACAAGGGCTTTTTATTTTTTATTTATTTATTT
>VMDO01036344.1:0-15236 GCA_007922755.1 Pedetes capensis
CAACATACAAGGAATGACATATAATACCAGTAGAATAGCATGACAATTTAATATATGAGGTTATATACCCAAATTATCTTGCAATGAAAAATAAATGCAGCAAAGACTTATGCATAGTACCTAGATCACAGCAGGTTATATAAAGTATTTGTTTTGTAAATGAACAAATGAGTATAAGATTAAAAAATCTTTTTTACTGGAACTTGTATACATTTTAAAACAGGTATTTGACTAGCATTGTCAAATAGATAAAATATTATAATATATATAAATAAAATTTATATTTTGGAATTCCAAGAATTTGAACAGGAATAATTTTCAAATATCATAATGTAACCTTTCTTTGTACTGATTTAAAGGCATATCCTATTTAAATGTAACACTGCTTCAATTTAAAATATACAAGCTAAATGGTATTTTGCGTACATGTTGTAGTTCTTCAGTTGTCTTTCGTGCATTATTGTAACACTTTATAAGTGAACACAACTGAAAGCAATTATTTGAGGTACTGTTACATAGATAAGTTTGTTGTGGTTAGGTGCCATTGACTCAGGTCTGAATCATAGCAAACATATGTAGAGGCAGTCCTTGATATGTTCATTATTCATCTCTGGTACCATAAATCAAAACTATCAATTCTTCTGCCATCTCCCTTCTTCAATGTCCAGCTTTCACAGCCATGTGATTTGAGTGAAAATACCATGGTGTGAGTCAGGCACACCTTCGTCCTCAATGTGACACTTCAATTTTTCAACACTTTAAAGAGGTCTTTGAAACACCTTTCCCCAGTGCAATGTACCCTTTGATTTCTTGGTTGCTGCTTCCATGGGTGTTGATTATAGAGCCAAGTAAAGCAAAATCTTAGACAACATCAATCATTTCTCATTTACAATGACGTTGCTTACTGATCCAGTTGTAAGAATTTTTGTTTTGTTGAAATTGAGGCACAAAACACACTGAAAGTGGTGTATTTTGATATTCATCCATAAATGTTTCAAATCCTCTTCATTTTCAACAAGCAGAGTGATGTCATCTACATAATACAGGTTGTTCGTGAGTCTTCCTCCAATCCTGATGCTATGCACTTCTTCATAAAGTCCACCTTCTTGGATTATTTGCTTAGCATACAGACTGAAGAAGTATGGTGAAAAGATGTAACCCTGACATATCTTTCTTAGCAGTAAACCAGGCAACGTCTCCTTTTTCTGTTTGAACAACTGCATCCTGCTCCATGTACAGATTCTTTGTAAGTACAATTAAGTGTGCCAGTATTCCCATTCTTTGGAGTGTTTTCCATAAATTTTTATGATCTCCATAGTCAATGACTCTGCATAGTTGATAAAACATAGACATCTTTCTGGTATTCTCTGCTTTTGGCTAAAATCCAACTGATATCACCAATGATTACCTGGTTCCATGGCCACTTCTGAATCCAGCTTGATTTTCTGGGAGTTCCTTGACTGTATGCTGCTGCAGCCACTTTTGAATGACCTTTAGCAAAATTTTGCTCACATGTGATATTAATGATAATGTTCAACAATTTCCACTTCTGATTGGATCCTGTTTCTTGACAACAGGCACAAATATGGATCTCTTCCAGTCAGATGGCCAGGTAGTTGTTTCCTGTATGCCTTGACATAAACAAGGTAGCACCTCCAGTGCTGCATCTGTTTGTTGAAACATCTCTGTTGGTATTCCATCAATTCCTGGAGACTTGTGTTCACCAATTCCTTCAAGGCAGCTTGTGCTTTTTCCTTCAGTACCATTGGTTCATGATCATATGTAACCTCTTAAAATGGTTCATCATCCATCAATTTTTTTGGTAGTGACTCTGTGAATTCCTTCCATCTTCTTTTGATGCTTCCTGTATTATTTAGTATTTTCCTTGTAGAATTGTTCACTATTGCTACTCAAGGTTTGAATTTTTTTTCTTCAAGTCCTTATACATGAGAAAAACAGAGTATGCTCATCTCTTCTGGTTTTCTATCTCTAGCTCTTTCTACAGGTCATTTTACTATTTGATTGTCATCTTGAGCTGCCCTTTGAAATCCTCTGTTTAGCTTCATAATGTCATCATGTCTCCCTTTTACTTTAGCTGCTTGATGTTCAAGGGCAAGTTCAGAATCTTTTGACATGTAATTTGGTCTATTATTTTTTCCAATCTTTGTAATAACTTTTGGCTTTCCCCATGAATGATGTCTTTGATGTCATGCCACAACTGGTCTGGTCCTCAATTATTAGTGTGTAATACATCAACCTTGTTCTTGAGGTGGTCTCTGAACTCAAGTGGGGTGGTACTGAAGGTAATAGCTTTGCTATTGTACACTTGTTCTAATTTTCTTCAATTTCAGTTTGATCCTGCATCTGAGCAGTTAATGATCTGACCCACAATCAACACCTGGTCTTATTCTGACATTTGATATTGAGCTTTGTCATTGTCTCTTTAAACAAATGTAGTCAATTCACTTCCTATATTTTTGATCTGGTGAATTCCATATGCATAGTCTCCATTTATGTTGGTGGGAAAAAATGTATTTGCAATGAAAAGGTCATTGGTCTGAAAAAATTCTATCATGCCATCTCTAGTACTGTTTCTGTCTCTAAGGCCATATTTTCCACCTATTGAGCCTTCCTCTTTGTTTTCAACTTTTGCATTCCAGTCACCAGCAATTATCACTACATCCTGATTTTATGTACAATCTAGATTGCAGAAGCTGGTGAAAATCTCCCCTATCTTCATTTGTGGCCTTAGTGGTGCATGTGTAAATGTGAATCATAATCATACTAACTGGCCTTCTTCATGTTTTTGTTGTTAGGTGCTGCTGAGTCTGTGTCCTACTCATAGCAACTCTATGTACAAAAGGCGAAACTGTATTGCTACTGCTTCTCTGCTATTCATAGGCTTTTCAAATGGTTTACTGTTTTTGGGAGTGAGCTTCCAGGTACTTCTCCCAAGCCTACAGCACCTGGTGTTTCCAGGTGGTCTCCCATCCAAGTACTAACCAGGGTCGACCCTGCTAAACTTCCAAGATATAACGGGATTGGATGCCACAGTGGTATAGTTGCAGGCTCAGGCCATTCTTGTAGTTGTATGGATATTATTTTATTACTGATAACATTGTACTTGAGGACGGATCTTGAGATGGCTTCTTTTTTGATGAATGTAATCCCATTTCTCTTTAGTCTACCATTCCCAACATAGAAGACCATATAATTATCTGATCCAAAACAGCCTGTACCAGTCTATTTTAGCTCACTGATGCCTAGAATGTTGATGCTTATGCACTTTATTTTCCTTTTGATACTTTCTAATATTCCTAGATTCATATTACCTACATTCTATGCTCTAATTATTAATGGATATTTACAGTTATTCCTTCTCCTTTTGAGTTGTGCCATATCAGCAAATGGGGGTCCCTGAGGCTTTACTCCATTTCTGTCATTAAGTTAGACTCTACTTTGAGGTGGCAACTCTTCCCCAGTCATGTTTTGAGTGTCACCCAACCTGAGGGGCACATTTCCCAGCATTGTATCTTAGAGTGTTTCTCTACTTTTCATGTGGTTTTCAATGGATAATTGTGTCAGGAGTGGGCTTCCAGGTCCTGCTCCCTAGTCTGTCTTAGTTTGGAAATTTCAGCTGAAACCCATCTACCACATGTGACCCTGCTGTTATCTGTAATACCAATAGCATAGCTTTCAGCATCACAGCAACATACAAGCCTCTACAGCATGATAAGCTGACAGACACGTGGGAGTAGACAAGTTTAAGTGATATTAATTTTAGTCTCTTCATGGAGATCACAGTGCCTGTTAGAATATTGAAGATTCTAAGAAAACTTGCAGTCAAGAAATGACATCTCACCCTTGATAATACTTCCTAATCTCTTTATATAAGACTTTTCATTTATGTATCCATCATATATTTTTCAGAATAAGCTGTTCCAAAGTATCATCTTGGAAATACCTGGCATAGGGATCTTTTCATATTTTCACGGGTAAAAATGAACACATACACACATTTATATACACACCTATATTAATTTGAAGTGGAAATGAAAGTAACATAGGAAAAAATAAATATGGAATTATTTTAAATTCTGCAGCTATATTTCACCCTACTATGTCATTTAATTTCTAATTGCTCTGTGAATATTACTGCTTGACTGGCGTTTTCAGAATAAATTCACAATATTACTTATTTCTACATGGTACCTGTCAAGTACCCCAGAAAATGTGGTGCTATTCATCTAGAATATTTAATGTGATAATTCAGCTCCTATGTCTGAATATGAATGTGCCATAATTTTGATTTTAATGGTTTTTTCTTTATTATAAATGTGAATCATGGTGAAGGTGACTATAGCTGTCACTATCCACATTTGGCTATTTAAATTTTTAAAAGGAATTAAAATTAAAATCTAGTAAATCACTTGTAACATTTCAAGTGTGTGAGAGCCACACGTGGTTAGTAGCTACTGTATTGAACAATGTAGATATAAGATAGTTCTATTACAAATAATTATATTGGAGATCACTAGGCTAGAAAATCAAATATATTTTCTACATAGATATGGTAAACATTCAAATATGTTGTGTGAGGTTTTCCTATCTTAACGCTTCTGTTTCCATCCAATACACTGCCCAGTAATAAGGTCAAAGATACCTAATGGGCACTCAGTATTCTTCCACAATCGAAATGATAAAAAAGTTTCCTTTCAAAGTGCTCACTTTTTACACACAAAATCCCAACACAAACCTAACAGTTTGATTTTATGTGAAAATTTTGACATTAATGGAGTATTTAAGAGAAATAACATCAATATAAATAATTATTGATAGTTTTTCTCACAAGGGTGATTTAGACTGAATCTTTAATCCAATTTAAAATGACAAAACTTAAATTTAAACAACTTATTGTCCTATATCTGATTATTTTATTGACTTGATATTTTGTTTCCATGTAGATACAGCCTAAATTTCTAAATAATCTCACTCAACTCTGATGAAGTTAATTAATAAATGCACCTACTGAGTACAGTGTATAATAAATATGTGGTATTAATCTGCTAAAATTTATTAATTTATACATATGCAGAGGGTACCAAAAATGTACACACATCTTGAGACAAAAACTTTCCATTTTGCTGTTTTAAGAATGTTCTGTATGTTTGTTCTGAAGTTATAGCAGAAACATATTCCCAGAATGTCATACAACATATTTCTACCACAATTCAACTTCAATAAGTAACACATAGATAACATCTCTTAAAATGTGTATAATATTTTTGGCATTCCAAGTATATGCACATGCATATATATATATACATATAATATAAGATATCGAAAAATGACAAATTTGCCTCACATGCATGTTTTCTCTCATCTTAGGCTTAATCCCAAATACCCAAGAGTAATAGCTAGAATCGAGAATCATATATGCATCAGGGACCTCAAATTATAGAGAAAGATGTAAGTGGAGAATGATTATAGTCTTTGAAAGATGTCAATCTCCAAAACAATTAGGGAGGAAAATTATAGATCAGATGATTTTCAGGTATGTATGTGGGATGATTTGAGGGAAACCATTAGTTTAAGATCTACTTGACCCAAGAATGTTTGAGTACCTGCTGATTTGCTTCATGTACTACTGAACAGTAAATGGCTGAGGACAGCATTACCTCCAACCTTGATTCAGGAGATCAGAGGGGTTTTCCAATACATTTCTGGAGAGGTCCCAACTTGGGTAAACCATACTTCATCAGAAAAAAATAACAATTTCCCTTATTTTTCCTGCTTCTCAATTGACATGTATGTACCAGAACCCTCAAACCTGAATTGCAATTATGCTAAGACATTCCATACTGTTTTTTTTTAAAGCTCAGTAGATGATTCTACAGAAGAGAACTGTCATCATGAAAAATAAAATGTGAGTTCTGGACAATCAACCAGAGAAAGGGAAATTTCCTATCACATAAAGAAAAAAACAGAAAGAAATGGAAAAAAATAAAATTTAATAAATATTTAAATACCAGAATGAGAAAAAAACACATGAAAGAGAATTATTTGAATAATTATAATGAAAACTTTTCTCAAACTAAATATTTACTAACTTGTTAAAGTTGAAAATATTTCCTAGTTACAAGAAAGAATAAAGAACAAATTGTTGTTTTAGGTGCCGTAGAGTCAGGTCTGACTTGAAGACCCTCATAGGGTTTCAACGGCTGTTTTGGGATTGCTTCGAGAGTGGATTGCAATGGTCTTCTCCTGTTTTTGTGGTGCTGGGGATCGAACCCAGCTCCTCAGAGAGTGTGGAGTGGCACTCTACCAACTGACCTAAATTGTGTCCCAAAGAACAAGCAGAAGTACAAATTTAGAAATATGCTGAATTTTGTCCTAAAGAAATTTATGAACTACAAGGTATGGGATATGAAGCACTTCACCAAATTTTAAAGAAAGAAGAGTTGACTCAGACTAGAATCAGATATTTCCTTGTCAACAATGGAAGTTAGGAGGCATTGGAAGGTAAAAAGAACAGTGGAAACTACAAAACAGTGGTTCACAATTTACAGAAACTTCTAAACAAAGAGTTGGCAGATACAGGAATGCTATTATTATCCAATAATTCAAACATGACTGAAAAAGGTTTTGGAAAATACAAAGCTTAAAAAGCACACAACTCCATGCATTTTATGAGGAAATTTCTTAAGTATTTCAACCAAATTAATAAATCATAATAAAAATTTCTAAACAAGGGGAAATAGAGAATACACAAAACCAATGATAGATGATAAAGTATGAAGGTTCTTTGGTTATATTCTATAAAACAATGATAGTTTATATACAATTTAAGTGATAACATAACTTATTGAACTAGCTAAGCAATACTATAAGGGAAAACTAAAATAAAAGAACAAAAATGACAGATTTTGGCTTTTAAAGTGTTTTATGTTGGTTTGAAAATAATGAAGAGCTTTCTGAGTAAATCATCTTGAGGGGGAGAAAACTGTTACTATTTTGTTTTGGTATGAGACCACAAAAACATAGGCTTATAAAGTATAGGTTAAACATTGGAAACAGAGAACTAATAAAATGGAAATACCAATTATAACTTCTAAATTACCTGGAAATGTTGGAGGAATGCATTAGAATACAGTTAAAAAGATAAGTAAGCACAAAATTATGGACAAGAATGGGAAGAAATAAAATATAAGGTAAAATAATGAACATAAATAAGCTGGAAGAAATTTAATCAGTTATACATTTATAAATGTTATAATAAAAGTGAATTTGGTTAAATGTCCTAATTAAAAAATGAAATGCTCTCAAGATGGTTCAAAGTATGCACTTAATTTATAATCTGTTCATAAGAGGCAAATCAAAAAAGAAAGTCACAATGATGCTACATCAAGAAAATTATCTTTTAAATGTAAGAGTAAAGCTGTGGTGCATGCCAGCAATCATAGCTACTTGGGAGGCTGAGACAGGAAGATCCCAAGTCTGACGCAAGAGGCAGCTTGCATGACTTATTGAGACTTGTCTCAAAGTAAAAAAAAAAATAAAGGGAGGTATAGAATGTGGTTCAGTGGTAGAGCACTTGCTAGCTTGTGCGAATACCTGGGTTCAGACCCCTAGTACTGCAAAAATCAAAAGTAAGATTCAATATCATTAAATCAAGTATCCTTGCTGCTGCTTCCTTTTCTCCTCCTCATCCCCTTTCTTCCTCCCCTCCTCCTCCTCCTTCTCCTTTTGGTACTTGGGCATTGAAGCCAGAGCATCTACATACTGTGCAAGTGTTCTACCACTGAGCTCCACAACCAGCATTATTTTATTTTAAGTCAGGGTCTTGCTAACCTATGTAGGCTGCCTCTGGCTTTATAAACTACAACTTAAAGCCAAAGAGCATTAGACTGAGAATCACTATAACAATAAAATTCATATTCTTATAAAAAGTATGTCAGGCATTAATTCTTAGGTCGCAAACATGTGGCTGCATGATCCACAAGGTAAAAACTACTAGAAATGAAAGGACAATGTGGTAAAACCTTAGCTTTAATTAATATTTTTATACAACTTTCCCATTATTTGTTAGATAAAAATGAACAAAAATGAAATAAAAGATAGTGGCAGTTTTATTTAAAACAAGCTAAATTTAATCTGTATTTTGTGTGCAATGGAAAAAGCACATTATTTTTTCCATATAACTGGGCCATTAAAAAAGTCAAAGGAAACTTTAAAAAGTTAAAAAACAAAGAATTTACAAGACACTGTTCCTCATCATAATTTAATAATATAATATGTAGAGGAATGATAAAATTAATTTCAGTTTATCTCTTAAGACTTTACAAAAGTTCTTCAGATCTTTATGCATGACCTGGATAAAGGTTCTTGATATACTGCTATATGTAGAAAGAATATATAGAATGAGGTAATATATTTAAGAACAGTGAGGCCATATTTTTATAAAATATTTATGATTAAACAATCTTACTACATAGTACAAAAAGATAATACTAAACTCAGCATTTCTTGTTTTAGAGGGGTAGAATTGGCTAGGAAGAAATGGAGAGTGTTAATGTTTTCATAATATATAGTTTTATTGATTGAAGTATTAAACTAATATTGTAATCCATTAAAAACAACCATGAAGAGGTCCGAACTAGTATTACATAATGTAAACAAAAAGATAAGGATTGTGGTGGTTAGTCTTTAATATGTTTGTCAGTAAGCATGGCTCCTTCTAATTGACTTTACCATAATTGACTATTCTCATGTCAATTAAAGTTTTAATACAGCAGAAACTGACTGAAACTTACAGAAACATACACCAAGACAAAATGTATAAGAAGGCAGGATGAACATATGTTGAAAGAGTTTTACATTATCACCTAAACTAAAATTGACTGAAGAGTACTGGCAGATATTTGTAGGCGTTGTTGCATACACCAAACAGAGAATTATTTTTAGGTTCTTGAAACTCCTAAAGATGAGTGAGGAACCAGCCTTGCATCTGTGGTATAAAGCCCACTTGGTCATGGTGGATAATCTTTTTATATGCTGCTGGATTCTGTTTGCCAGAACTTTATTAAATATTTTTGCATCTAGATTCATAAGGGAGATGGGTCTATAATTCTCTACCTTAGATGAATCTTTTCCTGGTTTAGGTATCAGGGTGATGGTAGCTTCATAGAATGAATTTGGGAGTGTTCCCTCCTTTTCTATTTTTTGGAATAATTTGAGGAAGACAGGTATTATATCTTCTTTAAAAGTTTGGTAAAATTCTGCCATGAATCCATCAGGACCTGGGCTCTTCTTTGTTGGGAGACTTTTAATTACCTTTTCTATTTCTGTATATGTAATGAGCTTGTTTAAGTCAGTTATGTCTTCTGGGGTTAGCTTTGGTATCATGCATGTTAATAAATTTGTCCATTTCTTATGCATTTTCATATTTTTGGGAATACAGTCTCTCATAGTAATCCCTGACAATTTTCTGTATTTCATTGAAGTTGGTGGTTATTGATCCATTGTCTTTCATAATCTGTACTATGATGGATTTTTCCTTTTTCTTTTTGATGAGGTTAGCCAGAGGGGTGTCTATTTTATGAATCTTTTCAAAGAATTAGCTCTTAGTCTTATTAATATTTTGAATTATCTCTTTGGATTCTAATTGAGATATTTCTCCCTTTATTTTTGTAATTTCCGGAAATCAATTAATGTAATCCAGCATACCAAGAAACTGGCAAACAAAAACCACATGATTTTCTCAATTGATGCTAAAAAGGCCTTCGACAAAGTACAACACCTTTACATGATAAAAACACTGGATAAGATAGGTATAACAGGCAAATTCCTTAATTTCATAAAAGCCATTTATGACAAACCTACAGCCAACATTATATTAAATGCAGAAAAACTGAAACCATTTCCTCTTAGATCTGGAACAAGACAAGGATGTCCTCTCTCTCCTATTCTATTTAACATAGTAATTGAAGTCCTGTCCAAAGCGATCAGACAAGAGAAAGAAATCAAAGGGATATAGATTGGCAAGGAAGAGGTCAAATTATCCTTATTTGCAGATGATATGATCTTATACCTGAAAGACCCCAAAACCTCAACCAGAAAACTTCTAGACCTAATTAACTCCTTCAGCAAAGGTGCAGGCTACAAAATTAACACACAAAAATCAATAGCTTTTCTTTACACCAATTACAAACAGGAAGAGAAAGAAATTTTAGGAAAAATACCATTCATGATAGCCCACCAGAAAATTAAATACCTTGGAATCAATCTAACCAAAGGCCCTTCAGATCTCTACAAGGAAAATTTCAAAATATTATAGAAAGAAATAGCAGAGGACACTGAAAAATGGAAAGACCTCCCCTGCTCCTGGATAGGGAGAATTAATATAGTAAAAACGGCTATCCTACCAAAAGCAATCTATAGATTTAATGGAATACCCATTAAAATTCCACTGACTAAAAAGACCACGTACAGCCAAAACACATTTAGCTGTAAATCTAATGCAGGTGGAATCATAATCCCTGACTTCAAGCTATACTACAGGGCAGTGGTTGCAAAAACAGGTTGGTACTGGCACAAAAATAGGCCCAAAGACATCTGGAACAGAATAGAAGACCCAGATATACCTCAACACACCTATGTTGTTGTTGTTGTTAGGGGCCGTCGAGTTGGTATCTGACTCATAGCGACCCTCTTAGGGTTTTCAATGGCTGACTGTTTCGGGATTGCCTTGGGAGTGGATTGCCAGGTCCTTCTCCCATTTTTGTGGTGCTGGGAATTGAACTCAGGACCTCAGAGACTGCAGCACAGTGCTCTACAAACTGAGCTAAATCCCAGCCTCAACATACCTATAGCCACCTGATTTCGACAAAGGAGCAAAGCAAGTAAATTGGAAAAAGGACAGCCTTTTCAATAAATGGTGCTGGGAAACATGGTCATCCACATGCAGAAAACTAAAAGCTGACCCACATCTGTCAATATACAGAAGAGTTAATTCAAAATGGATAAAAGATCTCAACATAAAACCAGAAACTTTAAAACATATAGAAGGCAAGATAGGCAATACACTCCATCATATAGGCATAGGGAAATATTTCCTTAATAGGACTCCATTTGCTCAAGAAATTGCAACAAGAATAGATAAATGGGATGACATGAAATTAAAAAGCTTCTGCACAGCAAAAGAAACAATTAACAGAGTCAAGGAAACCCCCACGGAATGGGAAAAAATCTTTGCATTTTATACATCCGATAAAGGTCTAATTACTAGAATTTATAAAGGACTCAAGAAAAAAACTCCCCAAAAAACAAATAACCCAATACACAAATGGGCAAAGGAACTGAGTAGACAGTCCTCAAATGAAGAGGTCCATAACGCCATGAAACACATGAAAAAATGCTCAGTATCCCTAGTATTGTATTACGGAAATACAAATTAAAACATCTCTGAGATTTCACCTTACAGCAGTAAGGATGGTCAAGATCAATAAAACAAATAATAACAAATGCTGGTGAGGTTGTGGTGAAAAAGGAACACTATTACATTGTTGGTGGAGCTGTAAATTGGTCCAGCCACTGTGGAAATCAATATGGCGATATCTTAAAAAACTGAAAATAGATCTACCGTATGACCCAACTATAACACTACTGGGAATTTACCCAAAGGAAGATAGGTCATCATACCACCGAGACACCTGCATCTCCATGTTCAGTGCTGCACTTTTCATAATAGCAAGGATATGGAATCAACCAAAGTGCCCTTCAACAGAAATATGGATATAAAAACTATGGTACATATACACAATGGAATACTACTCAGCAATCAAGAAAAATAAGGTCATTCGCAGCAAAATAGATGGAATTAGAGAAAGTTATTTTAAGTGAATGAACACAAGCTCAGAAAGAGAAACACCACATGCTCTCACTCATATGTGGGAGTTGAGTCAAAATTATAAGAAGGAAAATTCCTATTCAAAGGTCAGATCAAAATAAAATGAAAAAAAAAGCTAAGAATGGTGTCAATATAAATGGTCTAGAAAATGCATGCAACTGTTCTGACAATATAAAAACAAATTTCAGTACAGGAAAAGTCTCTATCTTAAACAGAACTGGAACCCAAGGACATATAGAAAAATATCACCAAGTAGATGATAGAGAAGGCTTAGATTGGGAGGGTTGGGGGGAAGCATACGAGAGGGTAAGGGGGCACCTATATGAATAATGTACATCAAAATGCATATGTGTAAATGCCACAATGAAAAACATGTCAGAATGAATCACATTAAAGTGTACATTAAAAGTTTCCAATAAAAAAGTAATTAGAATAATAATAATTAAAAAAAAGATGAGTTAGGAACAGCAAATGAAACTAGTATTGTTATGTGAAGGCAGGTAGTGTCAGATCAATTTTCACTGATCTTAAGAGCTTGATTTATAAAATAAAGAATTAAAATTGATATAACTAATGAGAAAAATACTGAAGACAGAGAAGATGTTTAGCTAAGGTTAGAATAACCAATGGGAGAAGAACCCCCACAGTCCACTTCCCAAGCAATGAGATCTCTAAAACCCTATGAATGTCAAAGAAGAACTGACAATAGTGGCCGGCATGGCAAGGTATAAAGTAGTACTTCCTTCAGTTGCACATAAGGTTACTATGAACTGGACCTGACTAACAGCCCCTAACAACAGTAAAAAATAATCAATAAAATAGTTAGTTTGTGTTTTTAAAATGATTTTGTCAGTGGTCAACATATATTCTAAATTGTTTTGTAAATTCAAAACCTTTTCCTCTTCAACCCAATTCCATAGGCCATCTTTACCTTTGTGTCCATTATTTGTCCATTATTTGTGTCCATTATTTGTAGGGACACTAATAACCTTGAGATATATTAAAAATACTATTTATGGCTGCCTGCAGCGGTAGCCCTGTGGCATCTGATCCTGTCAGATCTTGGAAGCTAAGCAGGGTCAGGCCTGGTTAGTACTTGGATGGGAGACTGCCTTGGGAACACCAGAAGCTGTAGGCTTGGGAGAAGGACCTGGCAACCCCCTCCCAAAAATCAATCTGCCATTGAAAACCCTATGAACAGCAGAGAAGCACTGACAATAGTGTTTCCCCTGTTGTACAGAGGGTTGCTATGAGTCGGATACTGACTCGACGGCACCTAACAACAACAACAACAACAACAACAACAACAACAATTTATGGCTAAATCCAATTTTGTTGTTAGGTACTGTTACGTTAGGTCTGACTCATAGTGACCCTATGTATAACAGAAGGATACACTCTCCAGCACTGTGCCAGGCACACTATCTTTATGTTTAAGAGGTTAAGGAGGTCATTTTCCTCTAGGGAGACCAGTAAATGAAGGGATCCAGCAATCTCAGCTATTTTTTCAGCTAATGTTTCAATCCATCTAGTAGAGGGTCTTACTTTTATTCATTTACCCGCCACTATTCCAAACATGATGTGCTTCTCCATGGACTCGCCCCCTCCTAACAACATGTCCAAAATATGTAAGATGCAATATAGCCATCCTTGCTTCTAGAAAAGCACTCTGGTTGCACTTCTTCTAAGAGGGATCTTTCTATTCTTTTGGAAGTCCATGGTATATTCAATGCTCATCTTCAGCATCATAATTCAAAAACATCAGTTCTTCTCCTATCTCCCTTATTCAATGTACACCATTCACAACCATATGATGCAACAGAAGATACCATGGCCTGAGTCAGGCACACCTTTGTCTTCAATGTGACATTTTTAATTTTTTACACTTTAATGAGATATTTGCAACAGCTTTCCCAATCCAGTGCATATTTTAATTTCTTGACAAAAATCATTACAACTGTGTCAGTAAGCAATTTCATGGTAAGTGTAGAAAAGATAGAAAGACCAATCTCTGGAGAGGGATATCATATTTGGGAGAATGTCGGGTCAATGAAGAAAAGGAAGACTATCGACTAGATGGATTGACACAGTGGCTGCAAAATGACTTTAAACATAAAAAAAGATCATCCTCCTGGCACAGTATTGGGCATGTTTCATTCTGTTGTACATAGGGTAGCTATGAGTCTGACTCAGCAAGACAGTATGTAAAAACAGCTGCTCTGAGCTAGACTCTAAATATTGGGGAAATATTAATTACACAGAGAAACAAGGCCCTTGCCTTCAGGAAATCTATGCTAAAACTGGAGGAAATAGATTATAAGGAAGTAAACATATAGCATTGTTGTTAGGTGCTGTCAAGTCAGGTCCAACTCATAGGGACCCTCATTCGGTTTTCAATGTGTTGGGGATTGTTTCGGGAGTTGACTGCCACATTCATCTCCCATTTCTGTGGTCATTCTCTAGCCCTGCAAAAATGGGAGAAGGACACAGCAATTGATGAAGGAAATGTCCACAAAAACAGGTTCTAGTCAAAGGAAAGACAAGTGCAAAGTGTAGGAAGTGGAAGACATTTTTGCAACTTTAAACAAGAGGAAAACTTTGTGGCAGTAAGGAGGTCATTTTCCTCTAGGGAGACCAGTAAATGAAGGGATCCAGCAATCTCAAATTCATTTCCCATATAGTAAAATCTGAGACAAGATGCTAAAATTGGTGTAATTGACATTACTCGTGTTTCATTTAAAATTTTTGTATTTAGTACAGATAACAAAAGGAGTTACAAATGCTATGGGCAACTGAATTTTGTTGAGTAATTCATATATTTGTTTTCTGCCACCCAGATGTTCTATTAGCTAAGAAGTTAATATTATCAAAAAAATTTTTAAATAGATCTCCTAGAATTTTTCCTTAAAATTAATTTATTCTGGCAGTAAGTACCTATGAATTACTATCCAGCTAAACACTTAAAAGTACCTCTACATTATAAATTCATTTTCACACCTTAAATTTGTACAGATATATATTCTTGGCTTTCATAAATCCATACATCTTTTACTTATGAATTTGTTACCAGTAAAAATAACTTTCCTCTGTTTTACGTGTAATATGATAGCCATGTGTGATATGATAGCCATTTAAGAATTTTTAAAGTTGTTCATGATTATAGCATATGGTATTATATTTGAAAATCAACTTGACCTTTCATTTAGTTCTGTATTAGACAGCTTCCTATTATTAAATGGGTACTGAACTATATTGAGTAAAATAGTACAAATATGTAACATTTCCATAATGTTATATATTATACAGTGAAGTCTTCTTGAATAAATGC
>VMDO01036345.1:0-15237 GCA_007922755.1 Pedetes capensis
TATTATAAAATCACACTTCTGTGGCACTCTTATTTTTGAAACACATCCTCAATATATAGCTTTTTTTTTATTTGCCCTGGTACTTGAGAATGGGATACATTATAGGCTTTCAGTAACTATCAGATTGGTATTGTGTACTGCCTGCCTGCTGTCATAAGTTGCAGTATAAATATCTTCTGACCCTGTCTTGAAGGATTTCAGAATGTAATGGGAGTATAACATAAAATATCTTGTAGTTCAACACAAATATCAGAGCGAAGAAATAAAGGTGGCAGAAGTGGGAGAATTGTAGAAGCACAGAGAATTTTAATGAACTGTTGGCAGAGCTTGGAGAGGTTTAACAAAGACAATGATATTACATTTTTAAAATGAGGGAACACATCATAGGCTGACATGAAGGAAAGATATTTCAAGAGAGAGTAAAATCTGCAAAAGTATGGTGTTGTTAAAGAATGTGGAATTTTCTGATAGTTTGGTGTTACCATAACTGCATTTTTAGAAGTGAGGTGCACGTGACTCTAGAGATGTGTTGCAGCCTTCCAAGTTTTGTATTTCAAGGAATCCGCTTTTATATATGCTTTTTCTTAAATTTGATCTGCTTGAGAATATGCCTGTTTTATGATATCATACTGGTTCTCCCTTTCCACAATTGGTCTTACTCTACTTTACAAATGAATGGAATTCATCTTCCCTCAGTTATGATAGATGTGTCTAAGAAGAAAAAAGTACTTCTGGGAAAAAGACAGGCAATTTGAAATACTGCTGTTCATGTTGGAAATTAATGACTCTAATGACAAAGGAACAAGTGAGTGATTTCTCTCTCTTTGTTTTGGACACATTGGAAGAAGGATCTAATAAATTTTAGTTATTTGTTTATTAGAAGTTCTTTTAATTGATAGATCACATTGTGAATCCTAGCATGTAACTTGGAATTTAAAGATGTAAGTTAGCCAGGTGCAGTGGCAGATACATTTAATCCTAACATTTGAGGCCAGAGGCAGCCTGTGTAATTTAGTGAGACTCGGACTCAAAAATAGAAATTAAAAAACAGGTTGGAGGTGCAGCCCAGTGGTAGAGCACTTGCAAAGTATATGTGAGGCCCTGGGTTCAGCCCCCAAGCGCGTGCGCACGCGCACACACACACACACACACACACACACACACACACACACACACACAGACACACAGAAGTAAAAATAAAAAAGAGAATCCAGTCTCATTGCTAAAACAAAATTCCTTTCCTTCCAGTCTGCCTATTTATGTGAACAAGGTTCATCTTTGGAGGACTTACATGAGCTTTAGGTTTAAGTAGGGGAAAATCCAGGGACAGGGCCAAGAATTAGCAGTCTTGATTGTGGTGTGATTTGGTTGACCATTATCTCCATTCTGGTTTTGCAGAATGGTTTTAGGGAGTATTTCTTGTCTATGTAGTCTCATGAAAGAGATGTTTATTGATTAAAGCTTCCCAGATCAAGACGGGGGCTGGGGTTTATCTCAGTTGGTTGAGTGCTGCTCTTTGCTGTCTGAGGCCCTGGGTTTGATTCCCAGCACCACAAAAATGGGAGAAGGATATGGCAGCCCACTCCTGAAACAGTCGTTGAAAACCCTGAGGGTCACTATGAGTAGGACCGGACTTGATGACACTTAATAACAACAACAGATCCAAACTACCTGCAGGTTTAGGACAGGGGCTAGAGACCTTCAGATGCTTCTTGGCAGTCTGGAATAAGACACTTGAGGGAACAAGTGAGGAGTCAATGCTTTTAGGTAGAGACAGTTTGTAAGTACCTCTTATCTTATTATACTACTTATCATAAAGAATGTCCCAATTGAGACTCAAAAGTGGATTACAGAGTGAAGTAGCTGAAAGTGTTCCTTTGATCCCCTTTACAACTTGATAGCCATCTTATATCATAAATACTTGCTCAGTTTCATCTTATTCTTCGTTAAAAGAGAAAGAATATTATGTTGAAAATAAGAGATGTTAAGATTTCTTTTGGAAGGAAGGAAAGTAGGTTGGTTTTCCTTAAGCTCCTAGAAGTTAAAGTTTTATAACTATATGTAATTTTTCTATTTCTTTGATTACTGTGTTCCCCAGTCATTTTTTTTCTTTCTTTTTTTTTTTTTTTTTCATGGTACTTGCAGGTTGAACCCAAGGATTTGCACCTGCTCTGCAAGTGCTCTACCCCTGGGTTGCACCTCCAACCATTTTTCTTTTGAAGGGTCTCTATAAATTACTCAGGCTGCCTCTGGACTTGAACTCATGATACTCTTGCCTCCACCTCTCAAGTCTCTGGGAGTATAGCAATGTGCCACTATACTTGGCCCCCAGTGATTTTCATTGAGAGATTCTCATTTAAGTATACTGTATAATACCTTCATAGTATGATCATAGTTCTTAATAGTTAAAGTATATGTAAATATATGCCTGCAGCCGTAGCACTGTGGCGTCTGATCCCGTCAGATCTCAGAAGCTAAGCAGGGTTGGGCCTGGTTAGTGTTGGGATGAGAGACCGCTTGGGACCAGGAGATACTATAGGCTTGGGAGAAGGACTGGGCAACCCACTCCGCAAAAAATCAATCCACCATTGAAAACCCTATGAATAGCAGAGAAGCACTGACAATAGTGTTTTGCCTGTTGTACGTAGGGTCGCTATGAGTCACACACTGACTCTACGGCACCTAACAACAACAACATTTGTAAATATATACACACAAAGTACATATACTTGGATTTTCCATAAATATCTTTTATTAATAAATTGTTTTAAATTTGAAAGTTATTAATTTATTATTTTTTAAACATATTTTCCCTCAGTAATCCACATATGAGAGAAAATGTGATGTTTTATCTTTCTGGGACTGGCTTATTTCACTTAAAATGCCCATCTCTCGTTCCATCATCTATTTTGAAGCCAGTGCCATAATTTTGTCCTCCTTTTTGGTTGAATAAAACTGTATGGTATATATATCACAATATTCTTATCCACCCAACTGTTTATGGACACCTAGGTTGATTCTATATCTTAGCTATTAATAGTGCAACAATAAACCTGGATGAGCAGGTATCTCTGTGGTATATTAACTTATTCCTTTGGATATATACTCAGGTGTGGTATAGCTTGGTCATTTGGTAGTTCTATTTCTAGTTATTTGAGGAACCTCCAAACCTATTTCCATAGTGGTCATACCAATCTGCATTCTCACCAGGTGTGTAGTAGGATTCTTTCCCTCATCCCAGTCTTTGCCAGCATTTGTTTGATATGTTGATGCTAGCCATTCTGACTGAAGGGAGATGGTATCTCAGTGTAGTTTCAATTTGCATTTCCCTGATGGCTAAAGGTGTTGAACTTTTTTTTCATATGATTGTTGGCTGTTTGTATTTCTTCTTTTGAGAAGTCTCTGTTCAGTTCTTTTGCCCATTTTTTGATTGGATACTTAGCTTTTTTGTGTGTTTTTTCAGCTCTTTATATATTCTGGATATTAATCCCCTGTCTGATGTATAGCTGGCAAAGATTTTCTCCCATTCTGTAGGCTATCTCTGATGATTATGTCCTTTGCTGTGTAGAAGCTTTTTAATTTCATGCAATCCCATTTGTCAATACTTGTTCTTGTTTCCTGTGCTATTGTGGTCCTATTTGGCTATGCCTATGTTTTGAAGTGTTTCTTCTATGTTTTCCTCTGCCAGTTTCAAAGTTTCAGGTGTTCCATTAAGATCTTTGATCCATTTAGAACTGATTTTTGTACAAGACATGAGAGAGGGATCTACTTTCAGTTTTCTACATGAAGACATCCAGTTCTCCCAGCACCATTTGTGGAAGAGGGTGTCCTTTCTCTAACTTATATTTTTGGCACCTTTGTTGAATATCAGGAGGCTATAGTTATATGAGGCTGGGATTTATCTCACTTGGTAGAGCACTGCTCTGCAGTCTCTGAGGTCCCAGTTTCAGTTCCCAGCATCACAAAAATGGGAGAATGATGTAGCAGTCCACTCCCAAGACAATCCTGAAACAGTCAGTCACTGAAAACCCTATGAGGCCTGCTATGAGTTGGACACGACTTGAGCACCTAATGACAACATAGCTGTATAGGTTTATTTCTGGATCTTCTATTCTGTTCCATTGGTCTGTATATATGTTTTTGTGCAGTTATTGTTACTATGGCTTTGTAGTATAATTTGAAATCAGGAATTGCAATGTCCTCTGCATTGTTCTTTCTGCTCATTATCTCTTTAGCAATTGAGGGTCTTGTGCTTCCGTATGCATTTTGGGATTGTATTTCTGTGAAGAATGTGATTGGGATTTTAATGGGGGATTGCATTAAATGTGTATATTGCTTTCAGTAATATAGCCAGTTTCACAATATTAATTTTTCCAATCCAGGAGCATGGGAGATCTTTTTACCTGTGATGTCTTCTTCAATCTCTTTCTTTAGTGTTTTAAAGTTTTCATTGTAGAGGTCTTTCACCTCCTTGGTTAGGTTTATTCCCAGGCATTTTATTTGTTTTGAGGCTGTTGTGAATGGAATTATTTTCCTGGTTTCTTTCTTGATGTGGCCGTTCTTGATATACAGATTTTTGTGTGTTAGTTTTGTGTCCTGCGACTTTGCTAAAAGTGTTTATCAGCTCTAAGAGTTTTCTGGAGGAGTCTTTAATGTATAGGATCCTATTGTCTGGAAATAGGGATAATTTGACTTCTTCCTTTCCAATTTGGATCCGTTTTATTTCTCTTGTCTTAATGCTGTGTGTAATAGTTCAGTAACTACATTGAATAGCAGTGGAGTCAGTGGATACCCTTTTCTTGTTCCTGATTTTATGGGAAATGCTTTCAATTATTCCCCATTTAGTATATTTTTCATATATTGCCTTTATTATGTTGAGGTATTTTTCTTCAGTTCCTAGTTTCTTCAAGATTTTTATCATAGAAGGATGTGGAACTTTGTTGAAGGCCTTTTCTGCATCTATTGCTAGGATCATGTGATTTCTGTCTCTGAGTTTATTTATATGCTGTATTGCATTTATTGTCTTGCGTATGGTGAACCAGCCTTGCATCCCTGGTATGAATCAACTTGATCACAGTGCACGATCTTTTTAATGTGTTGTTGAAGTCAATTTGCAAGTATTTTATTAAGGATTTTTCCATCTAGATTCATCAGGGAAATTGATCTAGAGTTTTCCTTTTATGATGTATCTTTATCTAGTTTTGGTATCAGGGTAATACTGGCTTCATATAATGAGTATGGTAGTGTTCCTTCCATTTGTATTTTATGGAATAATTTGAGGAGCATTGGGCTCTTCCATAAAGGTCTTGTAGAATTCAGCAGTGAATCCATCCAGTGCTGGACTTTACTTTGTTGGGGTAGTATTTACTGTTGTTTTGATCTCTCTGCTCTTTATACCTCTGTGTTGTTTGTATCCTCTGGACTTAATTTCAGCAGGTCATGTGTGTCTAGGAATTTATTCATTTCATCTAAGTTTTCCAGTTTTTTGGAATATAATTTTTCAAAGTATTTCTTAATGATTCTTTGGATTTCATTGGTATCTTGTAATGTTCCCTTTTTCATCTCTGATTTTCTTAATTTGAGCATCTCCTTTGGTTAGTTTGGCTGAAGGTTTGTCAATTTCATTTATCTTTTCAAAGAACCAGGTCTTCGTTTCATGAATTCTTTTTGTTCTTTTAATGTCCATTTTATTAATTTCTTTCCATCTACTGGTTTGGGGATTTATTTCTTCCTCTTTTCTAAGTGCTTGAGGTACACCATTAAGTTGTTTGTTTGAGCCCATTCTGATTTTTTAAATTAGGCACTCATAGCTATAAACTTCTATCTTAGAACTCCCTTTCCTGTATCAGTGGTCCTGGTAGGGTGTTTTCATTTTCATTTGCTTCTAAGAATTTTTTATTTTTTCTCTGATTTCTTCAAGTACTTGATCATTTAAGAGCGTATTGCTCACTCTTCATATATTTGCGTACTTTCTCTAGTTTTTCTTGCTGCTTATTTCTAGTTTTATTCCATTATTGTCTGATTGTTGTTGTTGTTGTTAGGGGCCGTCAAGTCGAGTCCTACTCATAGCGACCCTCATAGGGTTTTCAATGGCTATTTTGGGATTGCTTTGGGAGTGGGTTGCCACATCCTTCTCCCATTTTGCGGTGCTGGGAATCAAACTTGGGACCTCAGAGACTGCAGAGGAGCACTCTACCAACTGAGCTAAATCCCAGCCCCTGTTGTCTGATAAGATCACAGAATTATGTTGATTTTTCTATATTTTTAAAGACTTGACTTATGGCCAAAATGTGATGTATTTTAGAGAAAATTCCATTGGTTCCTGAGAATACTGTGTATTCCCTAGCTGTAAGATGGAATATTCTGTATATCTCCCATTGTCTGTCAGCTTGTCATGCTGTGGGCGCTTGTGTGTTGCTGTGATACTGAAAGCTATGCCACCGGTATTTCAGATTCCAGTAGGATAGCCCATGGTGGACAGGTTTTAGCTGAGTTTCCAGACTAAGACAGATGAGGGTGAAGGATCCAGGACCCCACCTCTGAAACAATATGCCATTGAAATCCCTGTGAATAGCAGAGAAGTACTGTCAAATATAGTGCCAAAAAATGAACCCCCTGACTGGAAGGCATTCAAGAAACAACTGGAGTCGAGTTGCTTCCTCAAAGTTGAGTCGACCTTGAGGATAGGAATGGGTTAAATCCCCTGGAGCCCCATTTTGTTGATGTGACATAACCCAAAATGAGAAGAAACTTAGTGACTGCAACTGTGGCCTCAGACATATGTTCGCATGGCACAATGTTGGGTAGTGTTTCGTTCTGTTATACATAGGGTCACTATGAGTTGGATTCGACACAATGGCACTGAAAAACAACAACAGAATTCTGTAAATGGCTATTAAGTCCATTTGATCTGTTGTGGTGTTTAACTCTGAAGTTTCTTTGTTGTTGTTTTTTGTCTGGATGTTCTATCTATTGATGAGAGTGAGGTATTGAAGTCATCCACTATAATTGTATCTGGACCAATATGTCCCTTTTAAGTCTAGTAGTGTTTTTTTACTGAAGTTGAGTACACCTAGGTTTGTTTTTGTTTGTTGTTAGGTGCCGTCAAGTCAGTATCCAACTCATAGCTACCCTCATAGGGTTTTCAATGGCTGATTGTTTCAGGATTGCCTTGGGAGTGGATTGCCAGGACCTTCTCCCATTTTTGCGGTGCTGGGAATTGAACTCAGGACCTCAGAGACTGCAGTGCAGCGCTCTACCAACTGAGCTAAATCCCAGCCCTACGCCTAGGTCTGGTATATATATATATACCAATATATATATTTGCAATTTTTATACTTTCTTGGTTGATTATTCCCTTCATTAACATGTAGTGACCTTCTTTTCTCCTTGGTCTAGTTTTAACTTCCACTTGCTTTGTGTATTAATTTCCATCTTTTCACTTTCAGTCTATTTGTGTCCTTGCCTGTGAGATGTGTTACTTGGAGACAACAAATGGTTTGATCTTGTTTTTATTTCTCTCGCTTAATTGAAGAGTTAAGATCATTTATATTTATGGTTATTATTGAGAGAGGTTTGCTGGTTCTTGTAATTATGTTGAGTATTTTTCTGTTTGGCTCATATACTATTCATTCTGTTTGGCTCATATACTATTCGTTCTTTTCTTTCTCCCTTATTTATATTCAGAGTTTGCTGGTTTTTTGAGTTAGACATGACAGATTCTTTCCTAGTTCTCTTTAGTTTGTCTGTTCTTCCCTTGAAGTTTATTCTTTCCTGTGGTCTCATCCTGGAGACTGTCTTCCTCCTTGTGTGTTGTTATTGTTGTTAGGTGCCGTCGAGTCGGTATCCGACTCATAGCGATCCTCTGTACAACAGGGGAAACACTATTGTCAGTGCTTCTCTGCTGTTCATCGGGTTTTCAGTGGCAGACTGATTTTTGGGAGGGGGTTGCCAGGTCCTTCTCCCAAGCCTATAGCTTTTGGTGTTCCCAGGCGGTCTCCCATCCAGGTACTAATCAGGCCCGTCCCTGCTTACCTTCCGAGATCTGACGGGATCGGATGCCACAGGGCTACAGCTGCAGGCCTACATTTCATTCCTTGTGTGTAGGATTCCTTTAAGTATCTTCTGCATTGCCTGCTTGGTGGTCACATATTGTTTCAACGTATGCTTCTCTTGGAAGTTCTTTCTTTCTCCATCAACTTTAAATGATAACTTTGATGGATATAATCTCGGTTCACAATTATTTACTTTTAGGGCTAGAAATATGTCATCAGTGCTTTCCTAGATTTTAGCATTTTAGTTAATAGGTCTGATGTAATTCTTATGAGTTTTCTTTTGTAAATAAGTTGGTGTTTTTCCCTTGCAGCTTTTAATATTGTTTCTTTGTTTTGTAATCTTGGCATTTTAATTATTATATGTTGTGGAGAGATTGTTTTCTGGTCATGTGTATTTGGTGTTCTAAATGCCTCTTATGGTTGGATGTCCATTTCTTTCCCTAGATTTGGGAAATTTCCTTCTATAATTTCACTGAATAAATTTTCTGTGCCTTAGTTTTTATCTCAGCTCCTTCTTCTATCCCATGGATTCTTATGCTTGGTCTCATTGATCATGTCCCAAAGTTTTAAATATTGTGGTCATGTACTTTTATTTACTTTCTTTGTTGATGTCTGAATGTAGCATTTCTTCAATTTTGTTTTCCATCCCTGATATTCAATATTCTGCTTCGTCTAGTCTATTGGTGATGCTTTTCCACTGTGTTTTTTGTTGGATTTATTGAGTTCTTCATTTCTAACATTTCTGGGTTGTTTTTTGTTGCTGTTATTATTGTTCTTATTCTTGTTGTTTTTTCAAAATTTCAGTTTTCTTGCCAGGCTTGGTGGCGCAAGCCTGTAATCCCAGCGGCTGGGGAGGCAGAGGCAGGAGGATCGCAAGTTTGAGACCAGAGGCAGTCTGTGTAACTTAGCAAAACCCTGTCTCAAAAAGTAAAAAATATGGGCTGAGGGTGCAGCTCAGTGGTCCAGTACTTGTAGAGCATGCAAGTGTGAGGCCCTGGGTTCAACCCCCAGTACCACCACCCTCCCAAAAAAAAATCAGTTTTCTTGCTGAATTTCTCATCCATTTTGCTGACTTTGTCTTCTACCCTAGTGACTTTCTAACCTAGGTCTTTTATTGTTTTCCTCACTTCATTCATTTGCTTGTTTTTGTCCATTTTGAAATCATTGATCATTTTTACAGATAGAGTTTTAAATTCTTAGTCTGACTTTTCAACTATTTCAGTATCTTTGGTCTCAGTGGTTAAAGAATCATTGTCTTTTGTAGGAGAAGTATTCCCTTCCTTTTTGTTTTTTTTGTTTTTTTTTTAATCTGTTTCTGATTTGTGCATCTGTAGAGGTAGATATAACTTCCTATTTTATTTGAGGGTCTTCTTATTGAACAGCTTTCTCTTGAGATCATAATCTCCCATGCCATTCTCAGAGAGGAAGACAAACTACTATACAGGTACAATACCTGAATAAACCAGATATGGAAGTGCACTTTAAATGACTTAATGATAGTTTCTGCACTGCCAATGGCCATCAAACAAGAATGGAAATAATAATATAGAGTCAGCTATGGAATTACAAAATATTTAGGGTAAAGGGGCAAATAGTATTTGCCTGAAGGTAGAAGGGGAGGCAAAGAAAGGGGAGACCAAAGGATGTCTCAGAGGTGAAATGAAAGAAAGGAAAAAGATCGAGAAAGGAAATCAATGTTATCAAGAGGGAGGGAAAGGAGCAAAAGATTGAAAAAAATGACTACATGGTAAAGAAATGATATATAAACTGAATTAGGTAAACATAACCAGAACAATAAGAAATAGTAAGCCTAAGAGATTTAAAGTATAGTAAATAAAAAAGAGATACACAGGCAGAAAAAGATTTTTAAAAGTCCCCTAAAAAGTTAAAAGTCCTGCAGCAGTAGCTCTGTGGCATCTGATCCTGTCAGACCTTGGAAGCTAAGCAGGGTCAGGCCTGGTTAGTACTTGGATGGGAGACCACCTGGGAACACCCCGATGCTGTAGGCTTGGGAGAAGGACCTGGCAACCCACTCCCAAAAATCAATCCATCATTGAAAACCCTATGAACAGCAGAGAAGCACTGACAATAGTGTTTCACCTGTTGTATGTAGGGTCACTATGAGTCGGATACTGACTTGATGGCACCTAACAACAACAACAAAAAGATAAAAATTACATTGTTGTTGTTGTTAGGTGCCGTCGAGTCGGTATCCAACTCATAGCGACCCTCATAGGGTTTTTAATGGCTGTTTTGGGATTGCCTTGGGAGTGGATTGCCAGGCCCGTCTCCTATTTTTGCGGTGCTGGGAATTGAACTCTGGACCCCAGAGACTGCAGTGTAGCGCTCTACCAACTGTGCTAAATCCCAGCCCAAAAATTACATTAGAAAAAAGGAAAATGAGGAAATGAAAATTAACAAGAGGGAAGAATAGGAAAAAAGAAAATAATAAAAACAAACTGGACATGAACTTATTCTCCTTAACCCCAACATCTCTGGTTGGTGAGGCAGGAGGATCTTGAGCCCCATGCCTGAAACACCTGCAGAATTCATTATGATCCTGTCTTCAAGCAAAAAGAAGGAAAAGGGTAGGAGTACTGTACAGTGGCACAACATTTACTCCATGTTTTATTCCTCAACACAGCAGAAATAAAGAAAAAAAATTTTTTTAAACAGAGGAAGAAGAAGAAAAAATACAAGAGGGGCTTCTTTCTGTGTTTTCTAATATCAGGGTCTGTTAGGTGGAGGTCAGTTGAGAATGGAATACTTTTATCTGACCAAGGCTCAGTGTTAACAGTCTCTGTCATTCTCCTTAGAAGATGGAGCCATCTTCTCTCCCTGGGTGTTGAGGCTTGCTTCTGAGCAACTTTCTCAAGCTCTTGCTGCCTGAACTTCTCAATTATTAGACTCCTATTTCCCTCCTCACTGTAACTGTATGTTGCAGCTATGTAGCACGCTGGGGTTGTGGTAGGTCACCCTTAGGCTTTCCATTGGTGATAATTCTTTGTTTTCAGTCACCTGGGGTAGCTCAGTCTCATACAATACGTTCTCTCTCAAGATGGGTCACAGAGGAGATATGGAGTGTGGGAGATAGGAAGTATTAAGTCCCCAGTCAGAGCCACTGTATCTAACTCCTAGAAGAGTCCAAGGTCTTCAAGAACTATAGTCTTGTCCTGTAGGATAGCTAGTCTGATGGCCAGGCTGTCTGGTTTACTTCTTTGGAACTGCCTCCATTTCCCCTCCCCCACAGGAATCCATGGTAGGTGATGTGTCCTGCTCAGTCCTCTCACTGCTCAGCTTTGTTTTTCAACCTGGGACCATCTTACAATCTTCTCTGTGTTTTCTTTGCTTTCCCAAACCTCATTTCTTTGGAAAAGAGTCTACTCCTTCTATTCTAAACCCTTTGTTTTACCCTGTCACTCTGAGGTTGCCTCTAATCCACTGTCTCAAACCAGAAGTCTCCAAAAGTTGTTAATTTTTTAAAGGAAAAATTTGATCTTCATTTTGATAATTATTTTCAAAGTTTCATATACTGTTTTTGGTTTGTACATTTGTTTTAGAGACAGGGTCTTGCTGTGTAGCCCGAACTTACTTCTAACCTTTGTTGATCCTCTTGCCTCAGTCTTCTGAGTGCTGGGATTACAGGTGTGCACCACTATGACTGGCTTCATGTATAGTTTTGTGGGTCATATATCAGATTATCTCATAGTATTATATATCTGTATTGTCTCATAGTATGCTCATATATATGTCCACTCAGTATATTGATGTATACATAGTCATTTTAGGCTATTAGAGATATATATGTCTTTACTCTTTAGCAATATACCTTTTCTCTTTAGGAGAAAAAAAATTTGAACTTAAAGATTACTTATCTCTTGTGCTTTGTGGTTTCTGCAGATTTCCATCTTCAAAGGCTGTGTCATATCTCTTTTGAGAGGCATCAGACCATTTACAGTACTAAAGAATATCCCAAGGGCTTCTACAAAGACATGATTTAAGTTTTCTACAGGATATATAGGAATGTATACAGAGCTTACATTTATTTTTTTAATATTTAGAACTAATAGTCAACTAAGACACCCTTAATAGCTAAAAACTGTTTTTTACAGTAAGAGCCATAAATATGTGGACATAACTATTGAAGTATTTACTGAAATATATTGGGCTCACATTCAAATTTTGTACAGTTTTTAAATTTTAGTTTTGTTCTTACACAATTTAGAAAATATTTTAGGGGAGCTGAAATACTGAAAAGAAAATATGTTTATTTTTCATGACTTTATTCCTGAAAATGTTTAGATTTGATTATGTGTGAAATTTCTAGTATGTAACTTAGTAGTGATAATGCAGTTTTGAATCTTTGTAGAGCTCCACAGTAACCCCATCTACCCAGCAAGTGAAGACACCACAGACTTCAAATGCTCCTGATCTAAATGATGCAATTGTGAAATTATTCAATGACTTTGATGTTAAAGAAACCTCTCATCATTTAGTGATTTCTCACCTAGATCTACACATATGTGATGATATTCATGCAAAAGAAAAAGGTAATAAAATCTTATTTCTATTTTGTTTTTTCTAGAATTGACTATAAAACTGGATTATTTTATATTATATATTATGTATAATTAAAATTATATAAAATAATTATAATAAATATATAAATAATGCAATGTACATTTATACATTTATATAAAAATATATATTATATATAATTTCAGACTTTTTTAACTCATGGATACATAAATGAAAAGTATAACGTGAAATATTGGTATAAAATTTTATTTTGTGTTAGAAGTTAGTACTTAGGCTTAATTGTTAGCTATCAATGCTAGCAGTAAAATTAGGTTTTTAAACTATCAAACACTGAATTGATACTTTTGGATAAAATATCTTTGACTTGCCTTTTAATTAACTTCTGTAGTTTTGAAGTTGTCATAAATTTTAGCCTATACTCCATTTATAATTATTTACACAGATGTTTTCAGTATTATGATTAATCTACCTATTTCTGGACCTATTTCTACCTATTTCTATTGTGTATGTAAACACAACAGTGTGACTCCTTCATATTTCATGTCCCCTGCACCCGTCCTCCCAAAATTTGATGAGGAATCTAAATTCCAGTTTGAAATTTTTCTTTTCTTTTAAAGTTTGTTCATTTTATTTATCTTTACTTAATAGACTGAAGTAATAGGATTAAAAAGGAAGCTGCTCTTGGTTACTTTGAAAATCTGTGGTTCCATAATGTAGGTGCTGGGTGGGTATTTCTGTTTCTCTGCCAGAGTGTATCCTTGACCCACTAGTGTTGCAGAAGTTCGGCAGGTAGACTTACCTCTAGTACAGTATTTGTCAAACTTTGGTGAGCATTAGAATCAAGCTTTTTAAAATAGAGGTATTTGACCTGCATACCTCAGACCTGAATCAGATCTGTACTCACGAAAACTGTTGGTTTGGACTTTTAAAGCTGAGAAAGTGAGTGTTGAGCCCTGAATACTTAATGATAGAAGTTACTCTGCTTTCATCAGAGAAGGCAGCCATGAATTAGCTAACAGATGAAGGAGGGGGAATGCTGAATATTTGGGGTTTGCAGAGGGAATTTTTGTCATTTTCTTTACCTGCCTTTGTGTCATTTGTTTTAGTTACATTTTCTGCTTTAGTGACTTGAAAAGAAAATTGCAAAAACTTAAACCAAAGTAACAGAATGAGGTAGTCAAAGTTCAAGACTTAAGCATGTTGACTTAGGAAGTATTTTCTAAGCTCTTTTGCATACCTCGCTCTTTATTATGCCCTCATACAATAAGGTGGATGATTTTATTTAAGGGGAAAACCCTGCCACCAAATTCTCTCTCACATTAAATAGGTCTATAGTCACTTGTACTATTCTGATATCCAAAAGGCTCTGGAATGTTTTTTCATCAGTTTGCAAAAAATTTATTTGATGGCAAAACCTGACCTGACCAAGATGTTGTTCCTTGTCATCTTTATTTTATCCACTTGTAAATATTTGTTTTGCTGCAGAACTACTATGTTTTTTTTATTACTTAGAAGTGCCTCAGAAACTCCAGAGAATATTACATAATATATTCTGTATCTAGCATATTAATTTCATAAAATATGAAAAATTCTGAATTCTAAAACATTTAGCTCCAAAGGTTTAAGTAAGGGATTATGGATCTATACTAAAAGTTCTACAAATTGAGTAAATTGGAGTTAACAAATTAATATAGGGTATATATACACAGGTATATATTAGTTTGTGTTTTCTTCTAACTGAATTGCTCATGTTGTTTTAAAACTTGATTTTTATTTTGGAGTTATACTGAGATCTTCCTTTGTTGTTACTATAGCTATGTGATACTAGACAACCTATCTAATATACTCAATTTCTTCTTTTGTAAGAGGCAGGATGAAGGCTGGGGATATAGCTCAGTGGTAGAATGCTTGCCTAGCATGCCCAAGGCCTTGGGTTTAATTCCCACTACCACTCCCAAAATAATAATATAAATAAATAAATAAAATAAGAGGCAGGATGACATAGTGAGTTGGTTGGGTTCAAATCATAGCTTGACACTTAACCAACTTTATGATCTTTCCCTATTTACTTATCCTCTTTGCACCTCAATTCTAATCTTGGCAGTGGACATAATGATAATAGTGCCTATCTCATGGGGATTTTATGGAAATGAAATAAGTAAGTATACCTACAGTATTGAAAATAGTACTTGACATATGGTTAGGGCTTATAGACATGAAAGTTCTGCTACTGTTAACCTGTAAGCTCTCAAAGAGCTCAGATATTATTCTTGTATCCTCTTTTAGTCCAGTACCTAGCAAAAGATAAGGGCTCAATTAATATATATTAGATTGAGTTGCATTTACTAAAATGCTTAAATCTACAATAAAAGATCACTAGGTGACTTAAATTATGGTAAAGTTGTTTTTATGGTAAATTTTTTCTGATATTTGCTTAATATTCCTTTTTTATCTAACAGTTTCATCTTTTTCTCTGTGTAGAGTCAAACAGACGTGTTACTGGAGGTGCTATGCAACTCTCTTTTACACAGCTCACCATAGATTATTATCCATATCATAAGGCAGGTGTGTATAACAATTTCTTTAAAGTGTGTAATTCTTCCCTTAAAATTATATAGCAATTTACTTTTTTAATTTATTTTTT